>QRFJ01006262.1:0-86657 GCA_006176705.1 Cocos nucifera | reverse complement strand
AATTTCTAAAGGAATTTTGGGGAGAATCAATTTTTTTTAGCTTATAAAACCTGCTGTTGCCATAGAAGAAAAAAAGGAAGTCAGGGAAGTCAGAGAAAAAGAGAAAAAGAGAGAAAGGGAGAGAGTTAGAGAAAAAAAGAAAAAGAAAAACAAAAAGAGAGGAGAAAGGTAGAAAGAGAAGAGTGATTTGTGAGAGAAAAAAAAAGGGTTTTTGATTTCTTTCGACAATCAAGACATCGATCAAGGAGCATCTTCTTCTTCACCAAGTTCTCCATGCCAAGAGCCACAGATAATCAATTTCAGCAATCAAATAGTCTAATTTCTCTATGCTTTTTATTTTATTCGCTGTTTTAAAATTATTATCATGAACTAAATTTTTTTTTACTAAGGCTAAGGTGTAGCCACTCTTTTGATGCAATATTCAGTATGATTTATTTTTAAATTTTATTCATGAGGAGTATATAAATCTGATCTTAATGCTTTTAGATTACTGGCCATCTTCTAATTGATCTGATGAACATAGATGTTACGGACCAAGTACATCTATGTTATTGCTTCTTGATTATATACCTTGTATTATGAATCAAATTAGAATTCATATGCATGCGGAAATTTTAGTGCGCTTTGGACGCAGCGTATTTTAATTAGAGGGTTTCACAAAACTTAATGCATTAATATTTATTTAAATTACACCTGGACCAAAGGATAATTAATAAATATTGAATAGTTTTGCTATGCCTGGACCAAAGGATAGTGAATAAATTAGGAGACTCCACCGTCACATGAAATAAAATTAATCTAAAAATCCTGAATATTGTATTGACTGAGTTGGTGAACCGATTGCCTTAGTAATCCATTGCTCTTGAGTTTAAAACCCTAATAATTTACACTCTCTCTATTTTCTTAAAAATTTTTAATTATTTTTTTATTTTATTCTTTAATTTCTTATTCTCATAAATCGATCTTCTAAATAAAGCATAGGAAAGAGCTTTTCAGTACTTATTTTCCAATCCTCTAGGGATGATACTCTACTCATTCACTTTATTACTTGATCGACTGGTGCACTTGCCATAGCTATAAATTAGCACGCATCAAGTTTTTGGCACCGTTGCCGGGGATTGTGTCTAAAATAATATTAAAATTTTGATCCTAGCTTTACTTTAGAAATTTATTTTTAATTTTTATTATTTAAAAAAAAAATTTATTCAGTGCATGACACGTACTGGACATAGTAACTTACTACCTTTAGATCCAGAAATTGAAAGGACCATTAGAAGACTACAACAAGAGAAGAAACATGGCAGCTGAAGATCCTAACGACATCAATCTAGGATTGGATATGGCGACTGAAGGACAGCATGAAGCTATTCGACCAGTACATCATCCATTAAATGATTACATCACACCATCTATAGCCGATGCAGCTTCGAGCATCAGGAGACCGCCTGTACGAGCAAACAACTTCGAAATAAAATCGACGATGATCCAGATGATTCAATCAACTGTCCAATTCAGTGGACACGTGCATGATGATCCGAATGCCCATATTTCTAATTTTCTTGAACTTTGTGATACTTTTAAAATTAATGGGGTGTCGGATGATGCTATTAGATTAAGGTTATTTCCTTTCTCTTTATGGGATAAAGCTAAGAGTTGGCTTCATTCTCTTCCTGCAGGTTCTATCACAACTTGGGATGTCCTAGCCCAAAAATTCTTAGCCAAGTACTTTCCACCTTCCAAGACTGCCAAGATGCGCAACGATATCACTTCTTTTATGCAGATGGACATGGAGACACTATATGAGGCTTGGGAGCATTTCAAGGAATTGCTGAGGAGATGTCCACATCATCAACTACCCGTATGGCTTCAGGTACAAACTTTCTATAATGGTTTATCTCCTACTAATCATTCTATGATTGATGCAGCAGCAGGAGGAACCATTAATCAAAAAATGGAGGAAGAAGCTTTCGATCTGATCGATGAGATGGCATCAAATAGCTATCAATGGCAGACAGAACGTATGATGCCAAAAAGACTAGCAGCTATGCAGGGAGTAGATTGCGTGCCAACCTTACTAGCTGAAATTGCAGCCCTTAGAGCCGAAGTCAACAACTTAAAGGGAACAGCTATGCATGTTCAGAGCATTACTTGTGACCTATGTGGAGGAGGACACGATACGAGCAATTGCCAGACAGGTAATCCTTTTGCTAAAACAACTGATACAGCTAATTATATTGGTAATTTTTTCAGGCCGCAACAAAACAATCCCTACTCCAACACATACAATCAAGGGTGGAGGCAGCACCCAAATTTCTCATGGAGCAATCAAAATGCAGCACAACAGCCACCCCCGGGATTCCAAGTACCTGAAAAGAAGTCCAACATGGAAGAGCTGATGGTCAAATTTATGCAAAACCAAGAAGCAACTATAAAAAATTTGGAAGCCAAACTTAGGCAGGACCAAACAGCAGCAATTCGAAACTTGGAGATGCAAATAGGTCAAATGGCTAAGAATAATCTCCGAGAGACCTCAAGGGATCCTTGCCCAAGCAACACGGAGACCAAATCCAAGGGAGCAAGTCAATGCTATCACCCTAAGAAGTGGTACAAAGCTTGGAGGAGCCACATCAGAAGAAAGAGACTGAAGAGCCAACTACAAATAAGGAACCATCAACTAAAATTCGTCAGTCACCAAAACAACCAGCAGATGGATGGTCTCCAGGTATACGATTTGCTGATCCAAATGTGAAGCCCTACGTGCCGCCACTACCATTCCCAGAGAGACAAATACAGCATCCAGATAAGGAAATTTTCTAACTTTTTCAAAATTCTTAAAGAATTTACATATTAATATTCCTTTTGTAGATGCTATTACTCAAATGCCCAGGTATGCCAAGTTTCTCAAAGAAATCCTTAACAAATAAGAAAAAGCTGAAGGAGCATGAGAGAATAAATTTGAATGAAGAATGCTCAGCAATACTTCAAAATAAATTACCACAGAAGTTAAAAGATCCAGGGAGTTTTACTATCCCCTGCATTATTGGTGATTGTAGTTTTGATAAAGTTTTATGTGATTTAGGAGCAAGCATTAATCTCATGCCTTTTTCTATTTTCAGGAAGCTGGGTCTAGGAGAACCAAAGCCTACCACTATTACTCTTCAATTAGCCGACAGATCCATCAAATATCCAAGAGGTATAGTGGAGGATGTCTTGGTAAAGGTAAACAAGTTTATTTTTCCTGTTGATTTTATTGTTCTTGATATGAAAGAAGATTATGATGTACCCCTTATTTTAGGGAGACCCTTTTTAGCTACTGGAGGAGCTTTAATAGATGTTCAACAAGAAAAATTAATTCTTAGAGTCCAAGATGAACAAGTTACTTTTAATGTTTTTAAAGCTATTAAACATTCCAATGATAATCAAACTTGTTTTCGTATAGATGATATTGACAATTTAGTGCATGAGTATTTTTTAGAAAATAGGTTTGAAGGACCCTATTGAAGCTTGCATTGTCCAATCACAAGAGGGTTCAGCTGAAGATGAAAGGCAAACAGAATGCATAAAATTGCTAAGGGCCAGACCATATATTCCACGCACATACAGACCACGATTTGAAGAATTAGAAAGATCATCCACTCCTTTTCCAAAGACATCAATTGAAGAGCCACCTACTCTTGAACTTAAACCTCTCCCTTCTCATTTAAAATATGTTTTCTTGGAAGGTTCATCACACTTACCTATTATTATTTCTTCTTCCTTGATAGATTTAATGGAAGAAAAATTATTAAGAGTACTAAAGAAACACAAAAAGGCATTTGGATGGACAATAGCAGACATCAAAGGAATTAGTCCCTCAATTTGTATGCACAAAATTCTCATGGAGGACAACTATGAGCCTACGGTCCAACCCCAAAGAAGACTCAACCCCAAGATGCAAGAAGTGGTCAAAAAGGAGGTAATCAAGCTACTGGATGCAGGTATTATTTATCCTATCTCTGATAGTTCATGGGTGAGCCCTGTTCAAGTAGTTCCTAAGAAAGGTGGGATTACTGTAGTTCAAAATGATAATAATGAATTAATCCCCACTAGAACTGTTACTGGATGGAGAGTGTGCATGGATTATAGAAAATTAAATGATGCAACTAGAAAAGATCATTATCCTCTTCCATTCATTGATCAGATGTTAGAAAGATTAGCTGGATATGATTTTTACTGCTTTCTAGATGGATATTCTGGTTATAATCAAATTGCCATAGCACCTGAGGATCAAGAGAAAACTACTTTTACATGTCCTTATGGTACATTTGCTTTTAGAAGAATGCCGTTTGGTTTATGTAATGCACCAGCTACTTTTCAACGATGCATGATGGCTATTTTTTATGATATGATTGAAAATTATCTTGAAATATTTATGGATGATTTTTCTATCTTTGGATCCACATTTGATAAATGCTTGCATAACTTATCTCTTATTTTACAAAGATGTGAGGATACTAATCTTGTCTTAAATTGGGAAAAGTGTCATCTGATGGTACAAGAAGGCATAGTGTTAGGCCACAAGATTTCATATAAAGGTATTGAGGTTGATAGAGCTAAGCTTGAGGTGATCGAAAAATTACCCATACCGACCTCAGTTAAGGCCATTAGGAGCTTTTTGGGGCATGCTGGATTTTACCGTCGATTTATAAAGGACTTCTCTCTAATTTCTAAACCTTTATCTAAATTATTATGCAAGGATGTCTCTTTTCATTTTTCTGATGAGTGTTTGCAGGCATTTAACACCCTCAAGGAGAAGCTGGTCACGGCACCTATTATGGTAGCACCAGATTGGTCCCTACCTTTTGAGTTGATGTGTGATGCTAGTGACACAGCCATAGGAGCAGTACTTGGTCAAAGAAAGGATAAGATTTTTCAAACAATATACTATGCTAGCCGCACTTTGACTGAAGCTCAACAAAAATATGCAACCACTGAAAAGGAGCTTCTGGCAGTAGTATTTGCATTAGACAAATTTCATTCTTATCTTATTTTATCTAAAGTTATTATATACACCGACCATGCAGCTCTAAAGTATCTCCTTACCAAGAAAGATGCAAAACCCAGATTGATCAGATGGATTCTTTTGCTACAAGAATATGATTTGGAGATCAAGGACAAGAAGGGCACAGAGAATTCAGTTGCTGACCACCTTTCCAGACTGGAAAAACATCACAGAGAAGGAATTAGATATTTGCCCTATCAAGGAGGAATTTTCAGATGAACGCCTCTTATGCTATATCAGGTAGAACGTTTCCATGGTATGCTGATATTATTAACTACTTGGTTGGTAAGGTTTTTCCACTTGGTCTTTCTTTTCAACAAAAGAAGAGGTTCTTATCTATTGTTAAACATTATTTCTGGGATGAACCCTTTTTGTATAAGTGTTGTTCAGATCAGGTCATTAGAAGATGCATTCCAGAGGAAGAAATGGAGAAAATTCTGCATCATTGTCATGATCGAGAGGCAGGAGGACATTTCGGCCCAACTAGAACAGCATATAAGGTTCTTCAATCAGGTTTTTATTGGCCCTCTCTATTTAAAGATGCTCATACTTATGTCTCTTCATGTGACCGCTGTCAAAGAACTGGAAATCTCTCTAGAAGACATGAAATGCCTTTAAACAATATTCTTGTGTGTGAAATTTTTGATGTTTGGGGTATTGATTTTATGGGACCTTTTCCTAGTTCTTTTTCAAATCAATATATACTTGTGGCTGTAGATTATGTTTCAAAATGGGTAGAAGCAGCACCCTTTCCAACTAATGATGCAAAGGTAGTTGTCAAATTTTTGAAAAAGCATATTTTTACTCATTTTGGCACTCCTAGAGCAATCATTAGTGATGGAGGTAAACACTTTTGTAATAAACAATTTGAAAATCTATTAAACAAATATGGTGTCACTCATAAAATAGCTACCCCATATCATCCACAAACTAGTGGTCAAGTAGAGGTGTCTAATAGGGAATTAAAAAGAATTTTAGAAAAAACTATAATTGCATCTAGAAAAGACTGGTCATTGAAATTAGATGATGCATTATGGGCATATAGAACTGCATATAAAACACCTATTGGTATGTCCCCATATAGGCTACTCTTTGGAAAAGCATGCCACCTCCCTGTTGAGCTTAGAACATAAAGCATATTGGGCCATGAAAATTCTTAACTTTGATATACAAGATGCAGAGAAGAACAGGTTAATGCAAATAAATGAGATGGACGAATTTCGCCACCATGCTTATGAGAATGCCAGGATTTACAAAGAACGTACTAAGAAATGGCATGATAACCATATTGTAAAAAGAGAATTCCATGAGGGACAGCAAGTTCTTTTGTATAGTTCACGGCTACATTTGTTTCCAGGAAAGCTAAAATCAAGATGGACAGGTCCCTATACAATTACTAAGGTATTTCCATATGGAGCAGTAGAGATCTTTGATGAATCAAAAGGTACCTTCAAGGTAAACGGTCACAGGCTGAAAAATTACATTAATGGAAGTTTTGAAAAGGAGAAGGAAGCATTTCAATTACAAGATCCACTTTAGAATTCAAAGAAAGTCAAGCTGAAGACTATAAATCAGAACTACTAGATAGGTTGTTTCTTTTCTTTTTAGTTTTGATCATTTTTCTTTTCTTTTATTTTTCAGTAATTTGTTGTTGCTCTTTTACTGCTCTGGTGTGTATTTTCAATTTTGCAGAAAAATCAATGAGAGCTCAAGCAAAATTTCAAAGCTCCAAAGAACCAGACTGAACCAAATCAGGTGTATTCCTTCCTATCCTTTATTGCACCCTTTATTTTTCTTTCTCCTTTAAGACAATGTAGAATAAGTTAAAAAAAAAAAAAAACCATGTGTCAAGAAGAAAATCTTGAGCAAGATAGAACTGGATAAGTGATAAAAGATAGAATTATTTGCTAATGAATGTAACGAGTTAAAGAAGTAGATTAGTTTGGTCAACTTTTAGCAGCCTACTTAGGTCATTAAAAGACTTATTAGCACTTCTTTATTGCACATGCACACTAACAAGGCAAAGTAGGTATTGATTATAAGGCCAACTGAGGATTCAATTATCACTAAAAATTGGTAATTAATATACATTCTAATCAAAGAAACTTGAATTTAAGGAAAGAGCTACCTGCCTAAAAATAAAGTGCAAAAGATAGAGTATATGTGGATTGCCCAAAGCCTAGTAACTGGGTCTCTGCACCTAGGTCAAGTGTGAAAATTCACGTAAAATGGTGAAGGAAAGGCCAGGATGCTCAGCACAGTAAAAAAAAAAAAAAAAAAAAAAAGGCAGTGTGAAAGCTACCTTAATTCATGAGTATAAAATTGAGAATGTATAGAAAATTGACCAAAATAGGTGATAAGAGAAGATACTTTTGTTCTTTTAATTTAATACTGAAATGCTAAAGTTAGTCATCACGAACACAAGTGCTATAGATCTTTGATGTACTCTAAGAAAGTTTTTAATTGTATTGACTGAAAAATTTGCTTCTGAAGCTCAATGCTTAGTTAGCAGTATTTTCTAAACTTTTTGACCTTTAATCCTAGATTTTATCTTTGTGATGGATAATCTTATTGAAACATGGTATTAAATAAAACATTGCTAAGGGACTAGCAATGACTAAGTTGGGGGGTGTGATAAGTGGTAAAAATATACTAATAAAAGTATTAAATTATAAAATAAATTAATCTATTTCTTTAGAAATTGATACTTTTATTAATCTTATGTAGGAAAGAAGGCCACCAATGTGAAGATCTTATTTTTCTTGGTTCAGATGAAATAAATTTCAGGCAAAACGGACTTCAAACGAGCCCAGAAATTGAATTTCAAAAAAAAAAAAAAATCGGTTCGGTTCAAATCGGTTCAGAAAATTGGCTCAGCAGACCGCCCGGCTCGACCGCAGACCGACCCATCCGATGCAATGCTGATGTCAGGATGACGTCAGCATTTTTTGCGGTGCACGGTGGACCATCTGGAAGGGTAATTTGGAAATTTCACATGAAGAAGCGTGCTCTGATTGGCTGAAGAACGCGGCGGTCCATGCAACACCGGGCTCGCGCATGGTCTACAGGAGGGCAATTTGGGAAATTTTGTCTGATCCAACGGGCGCCTTTTCACTGAAACTTGATCGGACGGTCCGAAAAGAAAGGCACTGATGAACGGCATCCGCAGCTCCCGATCGAGATCCAACGGCTGAGATTCATCCCGACGTTAAACTAAAGATCAGAAGGCCTTCTTTCTGCATGATCGGATGGCCCAGATTCAATCCAACGGTTGATCCAATGGCTGGCATGAAATCCGACTTGATCTGGGTTATTTTAAGGGGTTTTTAAGTGATTTTTGGACCGTTTGATCAACATCCAACGATCAGAATTATCCAGATCCTAATTTGAGTTGTTTTGGGAGTCTTAAACCTAATTTCTAAAGGATTTTGGGGGAAAATCAATCTCTTTTATCCTATAAAAACCTGCTGTTGCCGTAGAAAAAGAGGAAGAAGTCAGAGAAAAAGAGAAAAAGAGAAAAAGGGAGAGAGTTAGAGAAATAAAGAAAAAAAAAAGAAAAAGAGAGGAGAGAGGTAGAAAGAGAAGAGTGATTTGTGAGAGAAAAAAAAAGGATTTTTGATTTCTTTCGACAATCAAGACATCGATCAAGGAGCATCTTCTTCTTCACCAAGTTCTCCACATCCAAGAGCAACGGATAATCAATTTCAGCAATCAAACAGTCTAATTTCTCTATGCTTTTTATTTTATTTGCTATTTTTGAATTTGTTATCATGAACTAAATTTTCTTTTACTAAGGCTAAGGTGTAGCCACTCTTTTGATGCAATATTCAGTGTGATTTATTTTTAAATTTTATTCATGAGGAGTATATAAATCTGATCTTAATGCTTTTAGATTACTGGCCATCTTCTAATTGATCTGATGAACATAGATGTTACGGACCAAGTACATCTATGTTATTGCTTCTTGATTATATACCTTGTATTATGAATCAAATTAGAATTCATATGCATGCGGAAATTTTAGTGCGCTTTGGACGCAGCGTATTTTAATTAGAGGGTTTCACAAAACTTAATGCATTAATATTTATTTAAATTACACCTGGACCAAAGGATAATTAATAAATATTGAATAGTTTTGCTATGCCTGGACCAAAGGGTAGTGAATAAATTAGGAGACTCCACCGTCACATGAAATAAAATTAATCTAAAAATCTGAATATTGTATTGACTGAGTTGGTGAACCGATTGCCTTAGTAATCCATTGCTCTTGAGTTTAAAACCCTAATAATTTACACTCTCTCTATTTTCTTAAAAATTTTTAATTATTTTTTTTATTTTGTTCTTTAATTTCTTATTCTCATAAATCGATCTTCTAAATAAAGCATAGGAAAGAGCTTTTCAGTACTTATTTTCCAATCCTCTAGGGACGATACTCTACTCATTCACTTTATTACTTGATCGACTGGTGCACTTGCCATAGCTATAAATTAGCATGCATCAAAGCATGAAGAATTATAGAGAAAGACTCTTCTCCAAGATTTCTGACTCATCTTGATGCTGGCTGGCTATTCTGGTAGTAAAAATGTACCCATACGCCCGAGCATTTTCCAATTGGTTCATCTTCAGCCCTTTATAATTTCTTTCTCAAGTGGTGAACTTCTTTCTTCAAATTTCTAACTATCGATTTTAAAGGAATTCCTTGAGGTAGTGACTCAACATCAATGGGGGACTACATCCAACGCACGAAAAGTACTTTAAGTTATTGATTAAAAAAAGTTCTACTTTCATTGATTAATAATTTTTTTGAGTATAGGATAAAGCAAAAAAGAAAATATAACCACTAAAGGCCCCCGACCTCTAAAGGGGAAGCAGTAGAGGAGCTCGGCACTCCAGGAGTAGCCATGGGCTCGGGAACAGGTTCGACCGACGCTACAGAGACAACCTCGGGCTGCTGCATGGACTCGGGCACCTCGATAGCAGGCTCAAAGGATTCGAAGACCACTTCGGCAGATGAGGGGTCGGCTGCAGCATCGGACAGTCCCGCTTCTTCATCGAGCTTCTCTTCCAGAAAGTTGAGATCAAGCTCAGAAAACTTTCAGGCCACCATGCCTTCATAAAGCTTGAAGTCGTTTATAAACACCTTCTAGCCGAATGCAATATTTAATTCCTTCATTTTGGAGGAGGCCTTGAGCTCCTCCATGACTCGGGCCACTGCGTTCGAAACAGACTTCAATATTCTAACTTCCAGCTCGGTGATCTTGATCTCGACCTCCTTTTTCTCCTCCTTCAAGACCAATGCAGCCTTAAGCTCGATCGAGATGAGTTCCTTCTTTCAAAGCACTCCCCAGAGACTCTCATTTTTCACCATCTTCTCCTCCGCAGGGCACTCAGCCTTGGTGACCTTTTCCTGAAGGCAATCGATCTTGGCTTGAAGGTCCCCCTAGACCTTCAGCACTTTCACCTCCTGGCGATTTATCCTCTTAAGATGGGCCAGTATGTGGTAGCCTGACTACCATGGATGAGTCACAGTAAGATAAAGGAAAGAAGGAAAAAAAAATGAAAAAGAAATGCAGCAAGATGATTACCTTGAGAAAAGTTCTAAGAAACTTCTAGATGAACTACATCTGGTCGAGGTCGGCTTGGTGGTCCACCTCTCCAGGTAGGATGAACTTGTCGGTCAGATCCCAGATGACGTCCGAGTTGCCAAAGGGGTCCACCCCTAGATCGTCGTCGTCGCTATTGCTTGACCCACCTGGATGAGCCTTACGAACCACCTTCACGATAGCGGTCTTCTTCTTCTTCTTGTCATCTCCATCGCCTCTTCCCCCTCAGTGGGGGGCTCTGCCACCAATCTTCCTATGGGGAGGCTGAGGATGCGAGAGGCTGAGAGCCCGCACCTCCGATGCTGCCCTCAGTGATTGAAAGGATCTCGATGCCTGGAATGACTTCAAGAGCAGCTATGGGGACATCTAGATCCTTGAATCTTGGGTCGCCGACCTTCACCCTTTTCGAACTTCCACCTGGGGCCACCCCGTTCTTCTTCTTTTGGGCATAAAGGTCCTTGGTGAGCCTCTCCACAGCATCAATATCCATCTCTGCAATAAAGAAAAAACTATAGTTAGTCAAGGTACATATAAAATTTTATGAGAGTTCATATGTATATTTATATACACGCATATAAACGAATCTAATATCGATGGGGTTAAGAGGACTTAGGCCAAGATTGAATTAGATTTGCTCCTTCAGAAGATCGAAAAGGAGAGGAGCTCGGTATGCCTTGAGCTTGTTAGCAGACTCGAGGTTGGCTTCGTCTAAAGTGGGGGCTCGGCGGACTGACTCCCTAAGGAAGTCCTAGGAAGGAAGGTTAAGCATTAAGGATGGGCATCGGATGAAGAAGTACTTCTTCTTCTAGTTATGAATGAAAGAAGGAGCACCTTTTAGTAATCTCTTCTTACCAAACTAGGGGAAGAAGTACCATCAGTCTTTTATGGAAGAATGGCATTAGAAGGTATAAAAATTTTGAAAGAGTGAGATAGTTGGCCGGACATCAGCCAAATGACAAAAAGAAAGAAAGCCAATTACAAACCAAAAGGAGTTTAGTACGATGGAAGCAAAAGAAATGTTCAAAAAGTAAAAAAGTATGACAACGAAAGATGGAAGTGGAAGTCAATGCTTGATGCGCAAGGCTTTTAGGTACAGATAAAACCGACCAACTAAAGGCGAACTAGCTCAATCGCCGAACCTGGAGAGTTCAAGGTCATACTCTAGTAGGATGCCCTACTATATCCTAATCAAGGAGATGTCATTCGGAGTAAGGATAGAAGAAATGACATTTGGGATGAAAGACTAATGGGACATACTCCTAGGATTAACCTCGGATAGAGGAGTGAGGTCTAAGAAGATCGGTCCGGACGAGCTCCACGAACCAGCAGATTGAGAGATTTTGAAAGACATATGGATCAAAATAAATCCTAGAAAGGTTCCCAAAAATCAAGAAAAATGAAATATAGAGACTTCCTAGAGAAAACTAAAAGAGCAAGAAATTAAAGAAGCATGAATGCTCAAAGAGAAGGATTGGGAAGTTGACCTAAGTCGATTGAGAATAGCGAGAAGACGGTGAGCATGATGAAAATCAGGCAGAAGAGCACCTGGGTGTAGAGAGGATGTGAGAAGGAACCAGGACTCTTGGGCAAAAAGAAGGCGAGGACTTGGGAAGGAAGGAAGAAGGCTCAGGCAGAATGAATTATGGAGGAGGAAGAAGGCCTTTAATAACTAAGGGAAGCCCGAAACAATTACAATTGTAGATCTCATTCGGCTGACTTATGTGCGCCGCGTGTCCCACTCATCATGATCGAGAAGTGGCGATGGGTAGATTTTTAATTACACCATACTTTTGGCAGAGTTTCGACGAGAGGCTCAAAAAATATTTTTTTGGGTCATCTCGTGTTTATGAAGTTTTGGTGCCAACACGGTAGATGTCAAGACATCCCGTCAAAATATTTTTTTAGGTCATCTCGTGTTTATGAAGTTTTGGTGCCAACACGGTAGATGTCAAGACATCCCATCCTGGTTGGCGTGGGAGGCTAAAAAGAACTTGAGTACTCACATCTATACTCTCTTCCTTCAAGTTTCGAACATAGAAGTAGGAGGACTATTGTTGGGGATAAATTCGCTCCCGTCGAAGTTTGGCTAAATATCTAGTCTCAGAGCGATCTTGGCCATCCTCTTATCATTGGATCCGCTTCGGATGAACTTGAATAATGAGAGTGGCCCCCTAGGCAGTCTAGCCTAGCCAGCTTGGGGGCCGATCGAACTTCTTCTGGACTTCTCCTCCAGTCGGATCTCTCTGCCAATCGAACTTCTTTTAGACTTCTCCTATAATCGAACTCCTCCCGAACTTCTCTAGTTAGACCACTCCGCCAGTCGAACTTTGCCCAAACTTTTTCTCCAGTCAGACATCTTTGCTAGTCAAACTCCTTCTAGACTTCTCCTACAGTCGAACTCCTCTAGAACTTCTCCTCTAATCGGACCTCTCCATCAGTCAAACTCCTTCCAAACTTCTCTTGCAGTCCAACTCCTCCTGGACTTTTCTTCCAATCGGACCTCTCCATCAATCGAACTCCTTTCGGACTTCTCCACTAGTCGAACTCCTCCCAAACTTCTCCTCTAGCCAGACTTCTCCTACAGTCAAACTACTTTCCAACTTTTCCTCCAGCCAAAATTCTCTGCCAGTCGAATTCCTCCCAGACTTCTCCTCCAACCGAACTTCTACTACAGTTGAACTTCTTTCGGACTTCTCCTTCAGCTAGAATTCTCCGCCAGTCGAATTCTTTCCAAACTTCTTCTATAATCAAATTTTTTCTGGACTTCTCTTATAGTCAAACTCCTTTCGGACTTCTCTTCTAGTCAAACATCTTCTCCAGTCGAACTTCTCCCAAACTTCTCCTTCAGCTAGACTTCTCTGTCAATCAAATTCTTTCCAAACTTCTCCAACAGGCGAATTCCTTCCGAACTTCTCCTATAGTCGAACTTCTCCTTCTAATTGCCTAAAAGGCTCTGCTCGATTGGGCTTCTCTTAGATACTCTCAACAGGATTTCGTCTGGACCCCTTCTAGTAGCCCAAAATGATCTTGATGCACATCCTCAATATAGCAAGCAATAGCCTACGCACAGTCAACCTCGATAACCTCCAAGCTCCGCTGGAATAACAATAACTAGGAACTCTTCATTGTCTGCAGCTATCCTATCCGAACTGCAGCTGTTAAATCCCAACGGGTTGGCACGTTGCGATAACAGATACTACCCTTTGTAACAAACTTCACGTAGCCCCAAATGGCCCACTATCAAGCGGTTGCAGCTATTACTATAAGTTTGTTACAGGCTCCACCTATTTAAGAGACCCTTTAGATATGCTTTCTCCTTCTCGACACTCTACTACTTTCTTTCCTTAGCACTCCATTTTTGTTGTTCGAAAGAGCTAACTTGATCATCGGAGGGTCTTGCTAGAGCCACCACCTCCGACTTCGGGCGAGACTTATTTTGCAGGTCACCAGTGACGACCTCACCCTCTCTGACTCCAACACCGATTCTGGCATCAACCAAATTTTGCACCGATAATTTAATATTGGATCATAAATAAAAATTAAATCAAATCTAAAATAGATCTGAAGAACTGCTAATGCAGTTCTGATACTAGTTGAAAGAAAATCTAATTTTCTACCGCAGGATTGTCCAGATCTGATCAGATCTGAGGTAGATTTTTTTATAAAAATATCTATGATTTGATCAGATCTAAGAGTTCTCAAATCTGATTAGGATGATCTAATATTAAAAATTAAAAATTAAATTAAATTAAAATTTAAGTATCCTATTAGATAATCTGATTGTCCTATGATGATCCTGTTGGTTCCTAAGGTTTTGGAAGGAGCCATGTATGCCCCTGGCCTCTACCAATATCTACTTAGATAGGCTCTAAACATCTTCTCCTTACAAATCTCTCCTCTAATGATTAGATCTAAATCTAATCTATAGTTCCTTCAAAACTATTTCTGAAGGTAGCTCATCCATCTTAAGAACACCGTTGCGTAGATCCTAAATCTTGCACCAAAAATCTTAGACCTTCTTCTCAAATTTATGCCTATCTTTTTAGGTGTGTAGAACAGAGGGAGAGAGAGGAAAGAGGGCATGTGGTATATGGTATGGGAGATAGCACCACTATGTGAATAATAAAATCATGCGATGCTTCTCTTTAGCGTGAGAAAGGTTTAAAAACTAATGCCATTTAGAGTCCTTCTTTGACCAAATCACTTATTATTTGATCAAAGATATTCTAGGACTTATTCTCCACATAAAAACCTAGATCTCATCTAGTTTTGTCACCAAAATTCAATCTGGATGGTGGCGTCATGAGTAGATAAGGAAGAGTCCATTGCGCCTAGGACTCTTCCCTTAAGTGTTTGATCCAAATCAAACTTTATCAAAATCTAATCAAATTACCACCATAAATTGCAAAATTTGGTAAACACATAGCATTACTTAAACCCTATCACATATCCAAAAATTAGATCAAAAAAATTTTTAGAAAATTTTTTAGAAGCATCTGATTAGGTGGCCCTCAATTCTCTCAATTGGGTCAACTTTTGATCCTAGTCCAATTGCACTAGGAATGAATTTAATTTTTACAATTTATCTGATCCAAACTTATTCTAGTCAGACAAAAATAAACTCATTCAAGATATAAAAATAAATTAAATCAAATTTAACTTGGTTGTGATGAATCTGAAAGATTACAGAAGGAGAAAACCAGGCTCAATCATGTGCTAGCACGATTACCTTGAACCTGATTGGATCTAATCTAAATCAATCAAACTAGGTTAGCTCAATTAATGATATTCAAACCCAAACTCTTATTTGTGTGATCTAGGTAGGATCAATTTCATATGGTAATGAGACATGTCGCGATCTCTATCATCGACATCATCTAACCACCTTTTGATGGACCAGAACTCTTCTGATTCATTTAATTAGAATGATCGATCATTAAGATCATTATAATTGCTTCTGAAATCCACCAATGACACCTAGCAGTATATTATGGCAACCCATCAAAACTGAAAGCAAACCTCTCAGTGCAGCTACCTATGTGATTGGGTTCTTCTATCGTGAGCCCTGATAGGATTACGGTTAAGGTGAACTCATCAAACCCAACATCCGTTATATGAATTAATCATTTGATTCGAGTTCAATGTAAAACCCTAATAGAAAATCTTTCTATCATCTTCACTTTGCCATGGCCATAGGCTTAAGGACTCAATCTCATGATTATCATAGGGCTACTCCTCATCTATCGAGGTAGATAGATCCTCTATTGGTGCAATCCAATTCCTACAATGAACATGATATAGCCAGCATACACCTCAGGATTCCAAATGGCTAGGAGATCAAGTTACAGTGTAGTCAAACTATAAACCCTCAAGGTAAACTATCGATGCATCTTAGGTCAAAGAACTAGACACACCACTACAGCATCAAGCCAGTCATCGACAAGAAGATAGACTTTCTTATGACTGCTCGAGGTGGTCATGCTTAGTGCCCTCGTTCTCTAATGAGTACCTATACTCTTGCTTCAGTGTCTCCACACCATAGACTTAAGATACATCTATCCTAAGAAAGTGATTGTACATCAATCTTTTGGATCGATTACCATCCTCATGATGATCCTATGATCGAGAGTAGTTTATGAGTTAATTATGAAAATTCATGTCTTAAATTTTTAACTCTTGAAAATATGAATTGTCATTACCATTAACTCAAAGGATGTATCACAGACACTTTAAATACATACCATGATAGAAAATAATTCTTTTATTAATTTTATAATCAAAATTATAAAATTTTTCTTAGAAATGTATTACAAGTGTTTAGCCAATCTGGCTTCTAAGGCACACATCTAACATGAATTGCTCCATATCCACTACTGCTACTGGTGGAGCTTGAGGTATAGGCAAGAGAGCTAGAATAGGTGGATCTGTTGGTTCTGGGTTAGATCTAGTGGCAGAGGTAGTGGATCGCCAAGAAGAAGCCTTCCTGGGTGGCATCTTGCTAGAACAAAGAAAGATTAGTGAAGAAAGTAGAAGAAGAGAGGAAAAAGATGAGCTCAACTAGGTACTTCTTTAAGAACAAGGGCTCAGAAACCCTTCCTCAAACACCAATCCTATTGGTATAGAAAATAGTCGGACGCTGGAGTTCCATGCAGTTAGAGAAGATGAGGTTGCTGACGAGACCTGTAAGATGAAGACCTGGCCGGAGTTTGCTCTGGCAGGATCCTCCAATGATCAAGTTAGTTCTCTGGCTAATAAGAATGAAGCACTCAAAAGAAATTTGAACAGAGAGGAGAGCTTAAAGAAGAGAAATATATCTGAAGGATCCCTTATATAGGTGGAGCCTATAATAGAATTATGTTGACAGCCATAATAGAATGTCAGAAGATCGTTCGGACCACTCAAAGTACATTATGGTGAGTGGACTGTCATTTTGTCGTGACTTGTCGGTGGTTAGATTTCATTTATTGGAGGTCAGACAGATCGAGTTTTGAAGGTTGGTCTTTGCATCAATGATGGTGAGTTTGCAACAAAGTTCTGAGCTTGGATCTTCCTGGTGCTACCTTTGTTAGCTTTTAGGAACTTAGCCACCTTCATGGTCGGCCAAGGGTAGATATGGATATTTAGACTTGTTGGTGCATTACCATGGCATGACCTAGCCCTGATATCATGTTGTAGAAGATTCTGATCTTTAGCATGGACCTGAGGAGACCTTTGACATTCTTTAAGGGCAGCAAACCACCAATCCACCAATTTAGATCTATGATGGGGAGGCACCTCCTTCGAGCGGCAACTCTAGAGAGTAGAGAGAAGAGAGATTAAAGAAAAATGGATATGTATTCTAATCCATGTTATAAAATCCTAATACATTCTATATGTTTATACATGATATTAGGCCCGACCAAAAACTCTCTTGGCTAATCTAATACATGAAAGCACTCACCGAGCACATGTACACCCATGTCTCACATGCTCTCATCCCATGGATTTAAACCAAACCCATTTATATGTTAGCCACCTTGAGACCTTATTGGACCAGCCTTAAGACCCCAAATAGAAAACCCAGTCTAGTTCTGTTCACCACCATCAAGCCGGCTCTCTCAGGAGCCCAGCCGACCAGACTGCATCTCATCCGAACTCTATCTTCGTTTGCCTGAGACAACCGACTGGATAGCAGCCTGAGCCAGCTCGATCTCAGTCTGAGCCGGCTCGATTGCATATCCGAGCTAGCTCATCTATGTGTCTGTCCCTATCTTGGTTGATTCTTTTCCTTGGCTTTGGTCCTTTGCTCCACGTTGTGTTTCAGATCTCTGGAGTACCTACCAAGTCCCTTAAGGTCCTCACACCTGAATCTCAAGTCCATGTAGGACAACATGCTACCTTCATCTAGGACAACTCCTATCCTAGCTTTAGGACTCACACCCATCCTAGACTCCTAAAGCTAACATCCTGACACCTCTTGTGCCCTTTCAAGGCTTAGGAGCACCATAAATCATAACAATCTCCACCTTGATGCTCCAAGCCTTGGCAAACCCTTAGCAATGCCCTCCTGCATGATCCCACTATCGCTGCGCACCCTGATAGTCCCTTATGCGAACATCACCTTCGCTAATCCTCTTTAGCTACTGTGCACCCTTGAAGCCTTTGGGATGACTGCCTCCACCGCTGAAGATCTTGGTTTGCACCTATTAACCATCCTAAAAATTGTAGAAACCCTTCTGCTTGGCAGCTGCATCATTTATCCTGAACTTCCCTTGAGATCCCGCAGCATTCCTGTATCGGCACTTATTGCATACGCTGACACGGTCTTCTCAGAACTTCACTTGTTCACCCACATCTACTGCTCCACCTAGAATTATGCATCTCCAACATTGGTTCTACGATATTGGTCCTCCATCACTCCACTCTGAACTCGTGTCACATCTCCACTGGTGAAGCCATCTCTACCTGGTGCTCTACCTAAAATTGAAGTTGCTCTGATGCTGCAGAAGATCTTGACTCTATAACCGAGTCACCCAAGGCCAACCTTCCAATACTGCACTGCTCGGTCTATCGCTACACCTCGAACATAGTCGTTGCTCCTTTGGACCCTCCATACTCCGTAGACTCCATCGAAGCCATTTTAGGTACCTCCACAATCAGCAGGCACCTTCAAAATCCAAGAGCTCATCCAACTCTTCTGAATCCAGTGACTAAATCCAAGGAAATTCCATCCTATACTTCTCCTCTTTTGCCACTGCACTAGCCATCACTTCAGTTGTGCTTAGAGGAACAATAGCTCAAACCCCATCCTAGGCTCAAAGCCATCTATCTCATCCCGAGGCTCCATAGACTCCCGAGCTCTTCCTGAGACCTGCTTTTGATCTTTTTGAGATGCCTTTTGATACTCTTCATTGAGATACCTCCCTCGGCTACTGCACTATTGAGCCTCTCTCAATCCTATACCTCAAGGAAAGCACTACTATAGCACTCCAGTGCTCCCTACCTCATCTTGACACCGCCTCCTCATAGGTATCTAGGTCTTCTCTTGCTACAAATCATCCTCTACCTGAATCACAAATCTCTCTAGTGCTGCTGCAGAAGAAACCTGATGCAAGATCAACCATCCAGTCCTGACCTACTAGACCTCCATGGGTCATCCATCTCCATCACCTCGAAGGCTTCGCAAATTCATGCTCTGGTCAAATCGCTGAATGCATTTCCGACTACTTCTCCTACCTTCCTACAATCGAAGGATGTATAGTCGCTTCTTTAGCTTTTCTTCGATCATTATCCTTGGAAAATCTCTCTTCATCCGCTAAACAGCCCCACACTACCTATCTTCCTAGAGAACACTATCACCCATCATACACCCCAATCTCTCCAACCAAGATTGATCAGAAAATCATGCACCCAAATCTTTCACCCTAGAAAAAATTCTTTTCATTAATCCTCTCATCCTCTACTTTCAACCCGTTTCTCCCGATTGGCCAAACCATAGCAATAATAAAGGTAGATCCAAGACATACTATGGAATACTTGTATAGATTTTTTTATTTCACTTTGTATGACTTCTTCTTCGCTTCCATGCACCATCAGGCTTTGATACTAATTTGTTGGTGCATCACTATGACATCACCTAGCCCTGATACCATTTTGCAGAAGCTTCTGATTTTTAGCATGGACCTGAGGAGATCTTTTACATTCTCTAAGGGCAGCAAACCACCAATCCACCAATTTAAATTTGTGATATGGTGCCTCCCTCCTTGGGCTTGAGGAAGGTGTCCCTTTGGGGCAGCAACTCTAGAGAGAAGAGAGAAGAGAGATTGAGAGAGAAAAAATCTATATTCCAATCCACGTTATAAAAGCCTAATACATCCTATGTATTATACATACATATTAGACCTGACTAAAAACTCTCCTAACTAGCCGAATACATGAAAGCACTTACCGAGCCCATGTACACCCATGTCAAACATGCTCTCATCTCTTGGATGTAAACCTGACCCATACGTGTATTAGCCACCTTAAGATCTTATTGAACCAGGCCTTAAAACCCCAAATAAAAAATCTCATCCAGTTCTATTTGCCACCATTGAGCTAGCTTTCTCAAGAGTTGAGGCAGCTTGACCGTATCTCATCCAAACTCTATCTTCTATCTACCTAAGATAGTCGACTCAACTACATCCTGAGCTGGCTCGATCTCAGCCCAAGCCAGCTTAACTGCATATCCAAGCCAGCTCACCATGTGTTAGCCCCTATCATTGCTGATTCTTTTTCTTGGCTTTAGTCCTTTGCTTCACCTTATGTCCTAGGTCTCTAGAGCACCAACCAAGCTCCTTAAGGTCCTTATAGCTGAACCTTGAGTTCGTGCAAGGCTTGAAGGAACCAGTTCTAGGGTTTCACAGGTAGATCTTAAAATTTTTCAAGATCATGCAGTAGAAGACTTAAATAAATTAAATATTTATTTAAATAAATTAATATGTAAACACCTAGATCTTAGATCTATTACATGATCAATGTATGATATTAAATCAAAAATTAAAATCAAATAAGAAAGAAAAGATTGATCAAATGAACCTAGATCTATACTACATCAAATGCAGGTATGAAGTTAATAGATCAGATCTATTACTTGAGTAAGTTAGACATTCTAACTTGCTGATCCAAGTTTGAGGATGAAATCATGAGCTGCACACGTGTCCGACCTCTAGGAGTCATCCACACAAGTCCATGAACATGATCAGAGATCCTAATGCAGGAAATCAGTACAGTATGCTAGCACTGTGCTAATCTCTCTTCGACGGTTGATCCGATGCTTTCTTCTTTGAAACTAAGATACTCCAAAAAACCAAAAGAAAAGAGGAAGATTTATGATGCAGAGACACCTCTCAAAAGCTCATAAAAAGGGAGGAAGAAATCTAGAACAAAAACCCTAGAAGAAGATGCTCTTCTTCTTCTTTGTTCTTTTTCTAGACATCCTGATTTATGTTTTCAATATCTCCATGATCTAGATGAATTTTTCTCTGATTTTTCTACACCATAGAGGACTCTCAAATATCTACAATTCATGAAAATTTTAGCTAAATATTCATTTTAAATAAAGATATATGTAGAGTCCAAGTTAGGTCAAAAATCTAGAATAGGAATGACCAAATAAGGGAAGTTGTTGGGGCATCCAACTCTTAGGCGCCCCCACCTCTTTTTTTGCCATGGACCAGCAAGGGAGGCACACAAAAAAATGTCCTCTTTTCTCATGAAAATTAAAGAAAAAATAGAAGGATGGGTCGCCACACTTATGGGAAGAGTTTTGGTTGACTAGGATTCTATCTCATAGAATCCTTAAGCAAAACTAATTCCCCTTTTGACTTGGTCTTCCAACAAAATTCCATATGAGAAAAAGAAAGATAGAAGGGAGGCATGAAAAACCTTGGGCATGGTGATTATTCACATAAAAACACAAAGAAAAATGGATGGGGCGTGAGGATTAGGTGGTGCAAGGAATAGGAAGTCCTAGTCACACTAGGACTCCTATTTTGACATGGTCAAACAAGGTCTTTTAACCAAATAAAAATAAGAGTAAACCAATCTAATTAAATAAGATCCTAACACATTTAAAGACTTAATTAAATTAGATTAAATTAAATTAAATTCTAATTTAATTTTTTAATCAAATTAGAAAATTGGGTTGATCCGAGTCCTAGTTAGATTAGGACTAGTTCTTCCTTGCACTTGACTTATCCAATAAACCAATTGGACTTAATCCAATCAAGCCAAAACTAGATCTAATTAAATCATATTTAATTAAACTTAATCTCAGCCTTCTGGCTTAATCAAATTAATCTAATTAGCAATTAAATTGCTAATCGATCCTCCTGCAACACTTGCACTAGGTTAAACACCAATCATATTAATTGTTTAACCCTAAAATGATTCTAAATCGTTGATCAACCATCCGATCAGAACATGAACTCTAATTTGTGTGACCTCATAGATTTGAACCTAAGTCGGTACCATAGAAATAAATTTTTATACCAATCAAAGTGACCATCTAGCAATGATACCCAACGGTCGGATAGGTCGAAAGGTGTAGAACACCATCCTTAGAACCCATGCAAATATAGTTTTCAAATAATTCATCCCCTTGACCATAATTCTCGTAGGACACCTCAGAGTTTAACGGTCAACTCTGATCAGGTTGTTTACATTGTATTTCAAAATATCAAATCCATCTGATGGATTATCTTGACCTAGGTTTTGCTATATTGAAATACTGTGATACATTCTTCTCCAACTATTGGAGTGGTCAATTCCATCTTACTCACACTCCGACTTCGCAAGTACTTGACTCTACCCAAAAGCCTTTCATTGCTGAATTAAAAATTTAGTTAGTCCGGTACCAAAGCACAGTGAGTTGCTTGCTAGTCACCGAGGTGATCTCATGTCTAAGGGATACTTATACCTATATCCCATTAGAGACATTCTTGATAGCAAAATGCTCTAAAGTTAATCACGTTCAATGATGATGTACCCATATATCTCATCTGTTTGCCATACCAGTGTCTCCACACTCCTTTGTTAAGAAGACAACCAACCTATATGGCATATACCGACCTATGCTCAATAGATGCTGTCATTCTTATTAACAGCCTATCATTTGGTCGTGAACAAATTTATGGACTAATCGATAAATCCTCTCTTTATTGAAACTAAATAGTCCTAAGGACTTTGTCACAATAATGAAGTTCACTAGAAGATGTAAATTTATGATGAAAAAAGATGCCAAAATATTTTTTATTAATTAATAAACCAATTATAATATCTCAATCATCAACAGGCTGATGATTGACATTGAAACACAATTCTCAACAACTTTCACTTATCCTAATGCCACTCAGCACAGTATCTAATACCCATTTTCGACTTATGGTTATCGAACTTTTTGATTACCAGGGCTTTAGTGAAGGAGTTGACTAGATTCTTTTTTTCCTCGATCTTTTGAAGGTCGACGGCACCATGATCCATGATCTCATGGATCAAATGAAAGTGGCACAGAATATGCTTTTTCTATTGGTGTGCCTTCGATTTTTTTGCTTGAGCTATGGCGCTAGTGCTGTTGCAGTAGAGCAGGAGTGAACCATCAATGGAGGGTGCTACTTCAAGCTCGGTGATGAACTTTCTCAGCCACATAGTTATTTTTGCTGCATCTGATGCTGCCATATACTCTACTTTGCAAATAGAGTCAGCCACTATATGCTGCTTGGAATTTTTTCAGTAGATGGCTCCATCATTTAGAGTAAAGATGTACCCCGACATACTTTTACTATCATAATGATCAGATTGAAAGCTGGAGTCTGTAAACCCCACAAGCTTCAGATCTAACTCATCATAAACCAACCATTGGTTCTTAGTATTTTTCAAAAACTTAAGGATGGTTTTAACCATGTTTCAGTGATTTTCTTCAGGATCAGACTGGTATCTACTCACTACTTCTAGTGAGTATGCCATGTCTAGTTTCATATATGTCATTGCATACATAATAAACCCCACTATCGAAGCATATAGAATTCTACTCATACGCTCTCTCTCTTTAGGAGTTGTCGGACAATCCTTCTTAGAGAAAAAAATTTCTTGGCCTATCGAAAGATGGCCCTTTTTGAAATTCTCCATGCTGAACCTCTTTAGTATAGTTTTTATATACATGGATTGAAATATACCAAGCATCCTTTTAGATCTATCCCTATAGATCTTCATTCCTAGGATGTAGGATGCTTCACCCAAGTCCTTCATGGAGAATTGTGATGACAATCAGACTTTTATTCCTTATATTGGGAGAATATCATTTTTGATTAAGAGAATGTCATCCACGTACAAAATAAGAAATACCACTATTGGACTATTTATCCATTTGTAAATGCAGGATTCTTCTCTATTCTTAATGAAGCTATACGTTTTGATTACTTTATCAAAATGCATGTTCCAACTCTGAAATGCTTGCTTCAATCCATAAATGGATCTTCGAAGCCTGCACACCTTGGACTCATCTATGGATGTAACCCCTCAAGTTGTATCATATACACCTCTTTGGTTAGCTCTCCATTTAGAAAAGTCGTCTTCACATCCATCTACCAGATCTCATAATCTAGGTGGGCAACTATTGCAAGCATTATCTGAATGGATTTGAGCATTGCCACTGAAAAGAATATCTCATCATAGTCAATACCATAACGTTGACGATACCCCTTGGCAATCAGATGGGCTTTACAGATCTCCACCTTTTCGTCTGTGCCTTTTTTCCTTTTGAATACCCATTTACACCAAATGGATTTAACCCCTTTAGGTGGGTCAACTAATGTCTATACATTATTGACCTTCATGGAATCCATTTCGAATCTCATGGCTTTTAGCCATTTCTTAGAGTCGGGTCTCTACATCGCATCCATATAAGTGATTTGGTCCTCATCGTTCTCATCGAGTTCGATGAGATCACCATCCTAGATCAAGAATCTATAGTATCTGTTCGGATGGCGCGGTACTCTATCGGATCGTCTTAATGGTGTGGGTTCACTAGGCTTCGGATCTGATCTGATCAAATCCGACTTAGGTTTAAAATTTTGTGTCGGACATTCTATCTGTTGAACTTCATCAAGTTCAATCTTAGAGACAACAGTTCCTCCACCAAGAAACTCCTTTTCCAAAAAGGTTGTCCTAAGGCTAACGAACACCTTTTGTTCATCAGCATAGTAGAAATAATATCCTTTGGTCTCTTTTGGGTACCCTATGTATGTACACTTATCAGATCTAGGTCCAAGTTTATCTATAACTAACCATTTGACATAAGCCGGGCACCCCCAAATCCTAAGGTGTGAAAGTGCTGGCTTACGCCCTATCCATATCACATATGGAGTTCTAACTATAGACTTACTTAGAATCCTATTTAATAGATAATAAGCCAATTCGAGTGCATATTCTGAGAAGGATATCGACAAGCTGGCAAATTCCATCATGGATTGGACCATGTCTAATAGAGTCTGATTTCTTCTTTCAGATACACCATTATGCTATGGTGTTCTAGGAGGAGTTCATTGGGAGAGAATCACATTCTCTCCTAGATATGTGAGAAGCTCACCAAAAAGGTATTCTCCTCCTCGATTAGATCGAAGAATTTTAATACTCTTTTCAGTTTATTTTTCAATTTTACTTCAGAATCATTTGAACATTTCAAAAGAATCTGACTTATGTTTCATCATATAGACATCCATATCTGGATATATCATCTATGAAAGTGATGAAGTAGACATATCCATCTCCGGCACTTATGCTCGTTGGTCTACATACATCAGTATGTGCTAGACCTAAGAGCTTATTGGCTCTCTCACCTTTTTTAGTAAAAGGTGACTTGGTCATTTTACCAAGAAGATAGGACTCATAGGTTAGAAGTTATTCACAATCACTGACTTCAAGGATTTCCTCTTAAGTCAACCTATTTATCTTATTCTTGTTTATATAACCTAGCCTATAATGCCATAAGTAGATATTTGATACACTATCTAATCTAGGATACTTGCTAGTAGAATAGACTACATTAACAGGTTGTGATGATATATATATACCATTGTTTAATTATCCACAAAAGGCAGTAACACCATTCATAATGACATTACAAACTCATTTTTTTATTAAAATTTCATAATTGTTCATGGCCAAAAGAACTACAGAAATGATATTTAAAAAGAAACTAGGATAGAAATGACAATCACTAAGAACAATGATATGAGATTCAAATATAAGTTTCAAAATTCCTAAAGCAAGAACTGAAACTACTCTTCCATCTCCAACGTTCAAAAATCTCTCATCTTGCTCGAATCTTCTACTGACCTACAATCCCTACAATGAATTGCAAATATGGTAAGGGCTACCGATATCCAATATCTAGTCAGTAATATCATAAATAAAGAAATTGCAAGGAGTTATCATATAAATATCTTGCCCAGCAACAGCTTGCTTTTTTCTCTACCTGTTTGGATCCAGGGAGGTAATGTACTGAGGATAGTTTCTCTTTCAGTGCCCCTACTTCTTGCAAAAGAAGCATCCAGCTTGACTCTTATCGAGCTTAATCTTTCTGGTCTGGTCCTGCACTGATGTCCCAGTCTGAACTTGCACCTTCTTTATTTTCTTCTTCTTGTTCTTCTTCCCTTTCCTAAAGGATCGAGAACTAGAAGACGAACCTTCCACTAAGTTCACTGACTCTTTATGGAGCTGATGATCCTTCTCAAAGTTCTGAAGTAAATCTAGTAAGTCGTGGTAGTTTACTTCAGGCTTTGTCATTCCGTAATGAGTAAGAAAAGGGAGATAGGACTTTGGTAGCGAGTTCAGTATTGCATCTTTCTCAAGTTGTTCATGCAAGGAAAAGCCGAATTTGCTCAAGCACCCTATCAGCTCGATCATGTATAGTACATGATCAGTGGCAGAGGCTGCATCCCGCATTCTAGCATTGAAGATAGCACAACTAGTCTTGTGTCTCTCCACGTCATCGGGTGTGCAAAAAGAATCCTCCAACACTTGGAACATTTCATTTGGCTGAGCTGTCTCAAACCTGCAACTGAACTCATCGCTCATTGCAGTCAGCATAATGCAGCAAACCATGGTTCGATCACTGAGCCACTTTTGATAAGTATCTCTGACTGTTCCACGTGCATTGGCAGCTGGCCCTCAGGTACAGGATCCATCAACACATATAGAATCCATTCATGCTCTAGGATAATCTTCAACTTTTGGTACCAGCTACCAATGTTGGATCCCACCAACTTATCATTGTCCAATATTGATCAGAGCAATAGGAAAGTGATCATATCTGTACAAAGAAAAATCAAAATCTAATTAGTAATTGATTCATTAAACCTAAATATTTGGACTTTAATCAAAAGGTTTCTCCTACTATTTTATTCGAATTGATAGCCTCTATCTCTAATTCAAGAAATTATCCTAATTCCTTAGTGGGTACTAGAATCCACATAGACTACACATGAGCCCAACTTTAGTTGGCCAACCCATGTATATTTAAGGATAGGTTCATAATCAATTATTTCTCCAAATAATTTTTAGTAATTAAATTTTGCCCTAGCCCCTGATCAATTGGCTTTGGCATTCTCAGAAAAGGATCCAATTAAGTCCAACCATTAACATGACCATACTTAGCCCATCTAACCAATGAATGATCAGGTCTAACTTTGGTTGGCCTATCTGACCACTATTTAGAAAGATGTATCAAAGAGATCATATAATGAATGATAATTCCATCAATCGATAAGCATCAGGCCTTTGGGCCTCCAATGATTAACCAACTAATGGGCCCATTATCATCCACTTTAATGGAAGGCTATGATCTAGTTATCATATAATTATTTTATTTTAGGGATCTAATAATTTTAGAGAATTTATTTATAAAAGTGAGTAGGTCAGATTAACCAGCTTGTCATGATCATCCCACTGGCTTCACCAAGTTAGCTTAAGGGAGACCACTAATAGGCTGGTCTAGGAAAACCTAATTAGTCATACTGATTTACCTAGCTAACATGGGTCAGCTTGAATAGTCAAGTAATTTAATCAAAATATAATCTCACTAAAAGGTCAGGTAAGTTCAATCGATGGGAGGGTCTGCCAAAGCTTGTCTTAGACACCATCATAAATGATTAGGTAAGCGGGCTACCAATTAAAATCCATCGATCTAGTTTATCTTAGATAGCAACTGGTTTAATTAGTTTCAATTAGATCAATCTAACAGTTCGTGCTAGACCATGTAGCCAAGAATCAAGTCCATCTTAGATCTTGTTAAAGACATGGACTTGACCAACTACAACTATTGTAATTGATCTAGAAAATCCTTGACCTAATCTAAGATAATAATTGATTAGATTTAGTCAATTCTCTAATTAAGTCTATTCTTTAATCTAACCCTAGGTCTAATCCAATTAATGGACCTAATCCACACTAACCCATTTAACTCAATGTGTTATGATTTGTGTCTTAAGATCTTCAATTCACAATCCTAGATCCTAATAAATCAACTTCTTAATTCTCAATTAAGTTTTGCGCTGAGGGTTGGGGTTTGATTTTTCAAAAATAATTTTTATATTTGTAAAATAGTTTTACAATATGGTTCTATTAACCAAGTTGCATGTTTCATTCATAATCAATATGCAAGTAAAATAAACATAAAACTACTTTAGATCTAATCTATACAGGTTCATGTAATTGAAATAGTTTCAAAAATAATCAATCATAAATCTTTCTAGATCAAATCTAACAAATTTATGATGATTGAAACTAGATTAAAATATTTTTAATCAGATTATAAAATCTCTTAGATCTAATCTAAAATTTTATTATCAATATTTTAGATCAGCATGTACTAGGATAACCTATTCAATGTATGTGGTAAACCTTACAGTAGGACAACCTTATGACAGTCCATGCATTCTAAAATATTTTATTTTTAAATTTAAAATTATTTTAAATCTATTAAATTATAAATAAAATTAGATCAAATTTAGTAAATTTATGATTAGTGTTAGATCATCACAAACTAGGATAACCTTTTTACTGTAACGGATAAACCTTACAACAAGACAACATTATGATAGTTCGTGAGATCTAAATTTTTTTATAAAATTTTAATTTTAAATTTAATAATTAGATTATAAATTAGATTTAATCTAAAAAATAATCTAAACATACATAAAAATCATGTAATAAGAACCTAGGCTCTGATACCAATTGAAG
Source organism: Cocos nucifera (assembly GCA_006176705.1). NCBI lineage: Eukaryota > Viridiplantae > Streptophyta > Magnoliopsida > Arecales > Arecaceae > Cocos > Cocos nucifera. The sequence goes on along the minus strand of QRFJ01006262.1, from coordinate 57,755 downwards.
GAACCAGATCTAGGGTTTCATGAATAGATCATGAAACTTTTTCAAGATCATGCAGTGAAAGACTTAAATAAATTAAATATTTATTTAAATAAATATATAAATACCTAAATCTTAGATCTATTAAATGATCAAGGCAAGATATTAAATCAAAAATTAAAATCAAATAAGAAAGAAAAGGTTGATCAAATCAACCTAGATCTATACTACATCAAATGTAGGTATGGAGTTAATAGATCAGATCTATTACCTAAGCAAGTTAGATGTTCTAACATGCTGATCCAAGCTTAAGAATGAATTCATGAGCTGCATATGCGTCCAATCTCTAGGAGTCATCCATACGAGCCCACGAACATGATTAGAGATTCTAATGCAGGAAATCAACATAGTATGCTAGCACTATGCTGATCTCTCTTCGTTGATTGATCCAATGCTTTCTTCTTTAAAACTAGGATACTTCAAAATACCAAAAGAAAAGAGGAAGATTTGTGATGCTGAGACACCTCTCAAAATCTCACAAAAATGGAGGAAGAGATCTAGAACAAAAACCGTAGAAGAAGACTCTCTTCTTCTTCTTTATTCTTTTTCTAAACATCCTAATTTGTGTTTTCAATATCTTCATGATCTAGATGAATTTTTTTCAATTTCTCTACACCAAATAGGCCTCTCAAATGTCTACAATACATGAAAATTTTAGCTAAAAGTTTTTTTTAAATAAAGAGATATGTAGAGTCCAAGTTAGGTTAAAAATCTAGACTAGGAAGGACCAAATAAGGGAAGTTGTTGGGGCGCCCAACTCTTGGGCTCCCCCACCTCTTTTTTTACCATGGACCAGCAAAGGGGGAGCACAAAGAAATATCCTCTTTTATCATGAAAATCAAAGAAAATAAGGAAGGATGTGCCGGCACACTAATGGGAAAAGTTTTGGTTGACAAGGATTCTACCTCATAAAATCCTTAAGCAAAACTAATTCCCCTTTTGACTTGGTCTTCCAACAAACATCCATATGAGAAAAAGGAAGAGAGAAGGGAGGTGTGAGAAACCTTAGGCATGAAGATTATTCACATATAAATACAAAGAGAAAAGGATGGGGCGTGAGGATTAGGTGGGCATAAGGAATAGGGAGTCTTAGTATAACTAGGACTCCTATTTTGACTTGGTCAAACAAAGTCTTTTGACTAGGACTCCTATTTTGACTTAGTCAAATAAGATCTTTTAACTAAATAAAAATAAGAGTAAACCAACCCAAATAAATAAGACCCTAACTCTATTAAAGATTTAATTAAATTAGATTAAATTAGATTTAATTCTAATTTAGTTTTCTATTCAAATTAGAAAACTGGATTGACCTAAGTCCTAGTTAGACTAGGACTAGTTCTTCCTTGCACTTGACTTATCCAATAAGCCAATTGGACTTGATTTAATCAAGAACAAACTAAATCTAATAAAATTATATTTAATTAGACTTAATCTCAGCCTTCTGGCTTAATCAAATTGCTAATCGATCCTCCTGCAACACTTGCATTAGATTAAACACCAATCGTATTGATTGATTAATCCTAAAATGATTCTAAATCACTGATCAACCATTCGATCAGAATGTGAACTCTAATGTGTTTAACATCATAGGTTCGAACCTAAGTCGGTAGCATAGGAATAAATTTTTGTACTAGTCAAAGTGATGGTCGGATAGGTCAAAAGGTGTAGAACACCATCCTTAAATCCCATGCGAATATAGTTTTCATATAATTCATCCCCTTGACCATAATGCTCGTAGGACACCTTAGAGTTCAACTATCAACTCTGATCAGGTTGTCCACATTGTATTTTAAAATATCAAATCCATCTAATGGATTATCCTAGCCAAGATTTTACTATATTGAAATACAGTGATACATTCTTCTCCAACTCTTGGAGTGGTCAATTCCATCTTGATCACACTCCAACTTTGTAAGTACTTGACTATGCCCAGAAGTCTTTCGTTGTTGAATTAGAAATTTAGTTAGTCCTGTACCAAAGCACAGTGAGTTGCTTGCAAGTCAACGAGGTGATCTCAGGTCTAAGGGATACTTATACCTATATCCCATCAGAGATATTGTTGACAGCAGAATGCTCTAGAGTTGGTCACGTTCAATGATGATGTACCCATACATCTCACCAATATGCCATACCAGTGTCTTCACACTCTTTGGTTAAGAGAACAACTAACCTATATGACATATAGTGACCTATGCTCGATAGACATTGTCATCCTAATTAACAGTCTATCATTTGGTCGTGAACAAATTTAAGGACTAATTGATAAATTCTCTCTTTATCAAAACTAAATAATCCTAAGGACTTCATCACAATAATAAAGTTCATTAGAAGATGTAAATTTATGATGAAAAAAAATATCAAAATATTTTTTTATTAATAAATTAATTAATTATAATATCTCGACCATCAATAGATTGATGATTGGCTTTAGAACATAATTTCTAACAAGGCTACACACGATCCTCACCTAGGATAACTCCTATCCTAACCCTATGACTCACATCCATCCTAGCCTCTTGGAGCCAACATGCTGACTCCTCCTGTGGCCTCCCAAGGCTTGGGAGCACCATAAATCTTAACAAGACTGGAGGCCATAGAGGGATGGTAGGCTCTTCAATGAGAGTTGCAGCTAAGCTTTCTTAAAGGAGTTCAGTCGGGATGGCAGAAATCCAAGGTTAACTTGAAGTTGAGATGGATAAGCACTGAGATTCATTGCTTCTCAAGTGACCAAAGCTTATTTTAGATTAAAGATTGGACTTATACTAATGGCGAGGTCCTCTTGTTCATTCAAACTCATCTAGCGGTGGTCCTTAGTATAGAGCTGCCAAGATCTACAATCCAAAAAGTGGGGTAGAGAAATTCGGTTGGAGAGAAATTTGACTAAAGAGAAATTTGGCTTGAGAGGAATTCAGCCGATTGGGATTCTTAATGTGAGATTGGTGAGATCTATCATTTGTAGTAAAAGAATTCAGCCACCTTAAGGTTGGCCACCGGATAAGATCGGGCTATGCTAAAATTCGATACTTGATGGAGGGCTCATTATCAATTTTGAGTCAGGGATTAGAATCAGTCAAATGGCAACTTCTTTTATTGCTCAAGTTTGTCTGGTCGAAGTTCAGTATGTCCATGATAGATTCTGCAGTTGTCGGATGAGTTGAGAGGGATGGTGTAGAGAAGATCATTCAACATGCAAGGGCTAAAGGCCAACCTTCTAGGACTTGACTGGGATGGGGAAGCAGCTTAGCCAAAGTCAGACATTTGATTGGACTTCCATAAAAGTTATTTTACAACTAACAAAACTATTTGGGTGCAAAGCTTACGAATTAAATTTTGACATTTTCACAAGACATCTAATTCTCAAAATTTATAAAAAATTGCATGAACTAAGAACATCAAGATATGATATTTAGTCATAAAAGATTGTGTTTGATGTTGTTGATTTGCATAGTATCTTAGCTTAACTCTTAAGAATTTGCAAAATTCCTTAGCTGAACCAAAATTCATAGAGCTATTATCTAGTATTTCCCTTGAGTTGATCTAATTTGAGTTGACTGATTACTATATCCTAAATTGATTAATTTTTGATCCCTCAAATTAATTTATAAATTCTAATTTAAATATCATTCTATTTTCATGTTTTTCAAGCCATAATTTCTTTCAAACCCCTCTCCCATAAAATTTTAATTTTTTTTTTAATTTTCATCCTATCCTTATGATCCTTGTTCTCTAATGGCATCTTAGAAGTAATAGGCACAAAGGAAGAAAAAATTTCATATAGAAATTTAAAAATTTAAGATTTTTTCAAATCACTCTCCCATGTAAGAAAGAAGAACCAAGCTTCAAAATAATCCTTGAATTTCTAGGGCAATAAAAAATTTTAATTATACAAAAAATTAAGAGACTGGGCTAAGAAATTTTGTGTTCTACCCAAACTCAATTCAAGAATTCTTTGGAAACATAAAGTTCAGGTTTGAAAATCTAGACTCAAAAGTTTGAACTATCTGTAGTATATTGGATGATATAAAATTAGCTTGGACACTAAGATATTTACTAATGGGCTGAAAATTCATCTGATCCTTGTGTTTGCCCACCTACCTTGGATTGGTGAGAAAATTTTATGGTAACATAAAAGTAAGAGTTGAAAGTCTAGTTTTCAAAATAAAAGACATACAGATTGAGATAGATATTAATAATATTGGATGCATGCTAGGAGCACCTTGGATTGTCTCAAGCTATTATATATTTAGAATTTATGATGGTTCGATATGATGTTGAGCGTATTGAGGATATCAATGCCAATCAGTCGAGTGTAGAAATGCGACTAATATGACCAATAGAATCTTCTTCATATTAGTCATGCATATATTCTCTACAAGATTTTACTTTGCATACCAGCATTTATGCTATAATAGATGTTAGGATTGAGGATCCAATAGTATAGATAAAATAAACTCCACCTCCATAAATCGGTCATCCAGAGAACTTAGATCAATTATTTGGTATACTGGATGAGAATGCACTAATCAATTTCCTCTAGATCTATTTGTGCAAAGATTCAGAGGTATAATTTGTAGGCACAGTAGGTAAAATAAGATTTAATGGAGACATAATTATTGGTCAGAAAGAAGTAAGTATGATTGATTCAAGCCATCACTTCAGCAAGAAAATATATTTGTGACTGAGGCTAGTTATTTGGAGATACTAGACTACCCTCTTATCTAGTCAACTTGGATTTTTTTCTTCAAGCTATACTAACTTACTCATACTTAGGATGCTAGGATTTATTTCTTAGAACTTTAGTACTCTCTAGCAATCCATTTTTGTTAGTTATAGGTGTCTTACATTTTGATTATCTTGATGTTTGTCATCCTTGTAGACATCCTTTTGTAAATATTCTTTTTTAAATCAATGAATATCAAACTCTTATGTTCAGCATCAATTTTGTTTCTGCCCTCAATTAACTTGGACATTTGTTACTTTTACTTATATACATATCATGGTCATTTTGAAATATGTTTTGTTGATAACTTGAAAAGAAAATTTCAAAATAACTCAATCTATGACATTGTCTATAAAACATAGGGAGAGAGAAAATTTTTGCTCTTAAAAGGCTATTTGATTGAAAATATCTTAAAAAGGGGGAGAGACACAAGAACAATAATTTTCTAGCATTTGCTATAAAAAATAGGAAGAGAAAGTGTTATTGGAGTACTAAAATCAACTTACATGTACTATGAAATTATCAATGAATATCTATACTTTACTTGTCTAAATCAGCTTACTTTATTGACTCATTTTTGAAAATCTTTAGCAACCTTTAAATGATAAGTTATTGATGAACTTTGCATGATATTATGGTAAAAAATTTTACAAAATATTTTTTATTGCTTGATATTCTTGCTTTTGTCTTGTAAATTACTATCTCAAAATTTTGGAGTAAATAAAATTAATTCTTTAGTCTTAAAACTTGACTCACATTGCTATATTCATAAAGTAATTTGAGACAATATTAGAAATTTCATCTCTCTTTGGATGTAATTAAGTAATATTTTCTAAGAAGAGGATGATTTAAATTTTACATAATGACTCATCTTGATATTGAATTCCTAAATACTCTAACTCAAAAATACTTTGATTTAAATTTGAAAATGACAAGATGAGTTTTGAAATGCTTATATCAAATTGTTAAAATATAATGTGCTTTGCATTTATGCATTTAGAAGCAAATTAAGGAATGTATGCTATAAATCTGAATTTGATACTCTTCGATCCTCAAAGATAGCAAAATATTTGGTATATCCCACTATAATTTTTGAATTTGATATAACTTAATTGATTTTGATAATATCTTTTATAAATTATTCCATTCAGAAAGAAAGAAAAGATCTTATGCAACCTGAATTCAAGAGCTATTTTTAAGTTTAAAAGTACTCATGAATGTATCTTTGTAGATTTATGAATTTAATTCATACTCTACTTGATGATTTCTATAAATTCTTTCGTTGAGCTTTTTGATCCTTAACTAAATTTGAGAAGTATTTCTTTTTAAATCTATGGTCTTGAGAAAAGGAAAATACACTACTAAAATTGAATTTTATGTAAAAAATCAAGTTAATTATGAATTCAAATGAAAAAAAGATATTTTCTAAACTTAATCTTATTCAAATTAAAAATTTTGGTTGAGTTATTTTGAAAGATAGTAAGACAAATTACTCCTCTTAGATCTATCCTTATCGATTAGGAGCTATAATCTTTCAAGAAAAATCATTTTACATATTTGAATATTTATATTGTTTGACTCATTTTTAAAAAAAATATATATTGTTAAACTTAAAAAGAAGTCACTTATATTGCTTGATTTGTCTATCTTTGTTTTGAGGATTTATATGATTATTGATTTACCTATTCATATCTTACTTAGTTTCATTGTACAATTTTATAATTAATTGGCATCTAAAAAATTCTTTGCTTCAACTTGTTTATTTTTGAAAAATAAATTTGAAAACTTCAAGTGGTATCTTAATTTGATATCAAGAAAATCTTTCTAAGAAGATACTATTTGGTATGTTTTTTAAAATAATTGATATAAAACTATCTTCTTCTTAAATAAACTTTACTCAATATCATACCTTGCTTTGATATATTTTTGATATGATATCTTTTGAGACAAATCTAAAAAATAAAATATTTTAAGAACATAAATGATTGATACTTTTCAAAGAAAGAAAGCAATAAAATTTATCTTATGCTCATCCCTAATTATTGAAAAGCTTCAGCACTTTGAAATTTTTGAAACTCAAGCTCCTCCATAATTGAATTTAAGAATCTATTTAATATATCCATCATTATTCAAAAGGAAGAGATGTACTTGTAAATCTATATTAATCAAAAAAAGAAAGATAATTCTTTTTGGATAGTTGCTATTTAGATTGAATTTCAAAATATTTGGTACCAAGAAGAATTAAATTAATTATTTTTTATTTTAAATAAAATATTTTTAAAAGATATAGGTTCAAACTTCTTTGAATTTGTGTCTAGCAGAATTTTTCAAAAGTACTATTCTAATTGGTATCCTGATTTTCACAATTGGTATCAAGTTGTTTATTCTTATCTTAAATTCTACTATTTTATCTTTTCCCAAAAGGAGAAGATTGTGTTTGTCTCAAATTTAGTTTTATATGTCTTATATGATATTACTTGAGATAAATTTAAAGAATTTTATATCTTTTTCTGAACTTAATTGAGTAATGCTTGTTAAGAAAATGAAAGATCTAAATTTAAATTAAAAAAAAATTCTATGATTTACTTTATATGATTTTTTGATATCAATTCAAAATAATCTAAATTTAATTGATTCATCTCTCTTGATAAAAAATTTTAAGAATTGGTATCAAATCTATTATTGCTTTATGCTCTATTGCTTTACTTTAGGCAAAAGAAAAGAATGCATTGTTTCAAATATATTTTGCATGAATATATGATTGACATTATTCCTTGAGACAAATTATAAGATTGATACCTTTATACTTCAAATTGATTAATATCTCTCAAGATAAGAAAGAAATGCTCATTTTCTTTATATCAAAAATATATCTAAGAAATTTACTATTCAAGCTATTTTTTTAATACTAGATATCAAAATTGGTATGGAGATGTTTATTTTTATAATTGATATCAAACAATCTTGTTCTCAAATATATGTTGCATTGATAACATGTTTTGCTCTAATTTTACTCAAATACTATATGTTAGGACCATAGATTTACTCTGATACATTCATAATATTTCTAAATTTTAGGAGTGTTGTGAGAAAATGATGAATCTAAAATATATGAAAAGAAAGTGATGAATGTTAAAATATATCTTATGCTTGATCTTAATACTCAAATATTTCTATTTTAGAAAGCTATATTGGTCTTTGATTCTTAAATTTCAAAGTAATTTTATCTTTAAATTTAAAAATTTAAATTAATCAATTTTATTAAAAAAGAGGAGCTATGTTTTATTTTAACATATATTGATTAAAAGAAAGAAGAAGAAATTCAATCTGAATTTTCTATCAAATTTTAAAAAGAGAGTAGTTATCCATAAGAGAAGATGGCATCACAAACTGAAAATTCTGAATTTAAACATTAAATGTGTATATATTTGAATTTGATTTAATTTTGATGATTTATCTTAAATCTTTTTCTTTGACTTTTTGATGCTGTCAAAAAGGGGGAGAGATATTATATTGAATATATGCTTGTTGAAGTTTATATTTGAATTAATTACATGCTTACATGCTTCATATTTAAATTGAGTATATGCAAAAAAATTATGTTTGAGATGTAAGATGCTCATTTGCTTGCTTGAAATATTTATATAAAATGAGTATATTTGAATATGTACCATCTTGAAAATTAATATTGAATTTTGGTATCAAAATTTATGACAAAAATTCTATAATAAATCTTATTGGAGCATTCATGAAGTATGTTCTTAAAAGTGCTCACTTATTCATTTCATGATTCATATTCATACTAAACTTTGTTATACATATACTTAAAGTTTTATCATCATCAAAAAAAGAGAGATTGTTGAATCTATGATTGATTTTGATGATTATAAAATATTGAATGATTAAGATACTAATCATATGTTCATAAGTGAATGTAGGAATATCTAGGTGTTTAAAATGAAAAAATTATTCGTAGAAGAATTCTTTCAATAGAATATTGATTGATGGTCAAATAGAGCTTAAACAAGAAGTTTTTGGAAGCCTTAATAGTGGAAAAAATCATAAAAATCAAGATGGAAGAAGCTATCAAAAATTGAAGACAAAAAGCCCTATAAACAAAAAAGTATGCAAAATTTTTTAGTAGGCTATCGTCCGAGTCGACTCAAGGTAGATTTCTAATCAACTCAAGCTGAAATAATAAAGAAAAAGCATTTTGGCACATAGAAGTTTCAACTGGCACACCTCCGACTCAACTCAAGTTAGATCTGAGTTAACTCGAATGCAAAATGATAGAAAAATAATTTTTCAGAGTAGAAAAATATTTTACTCAAGTAGAAGGCTCGAGTCAACTCGAGTTGGTTGAGTCAACATCTTAGAAAAATATAGAGAGATTGATTTTCAAGATAAAAGTTAGAGACAGACTCGTAGGATAGTCGAGTTGACTTGAGGAGTAAGCTTAGTCGACTCGATGTTGGAAAATCTGTTCTAATGCCAATCATCAGCCTATCGACGATTGTGTTATTTAATAATTATAATTATTAAATAAAATATAATTTTAGTATTTTTATCATGAAGTCTACATCTTCTAATGAACTCCATTGTTATGATAAAGTTCTTAGGACTATTTAGTTTTGATAAAGAGAGGATTTATTGATTAGTCCTTAAACTGTTCACGATCAAATGATATGCTTCAAATTAGGACAACAATGTTTATCGAGCATAGATCACTGTATGCCATATTAGTGGATTGTCTTCTTAACCAATGAGTATGGAGATATTGAATGACATATAAGTGAGATATAAGGACACATCGTCACTGAACATAATCAACTCCAGAGCATTCTGCTATCGAGAACTGCTCTAATAGGATATAGGTATAAGTATCCCTTAGACCTGAGATCACCACAGTGGCTTATAAGCAACTTACTGTACTTTGGTACTAGACTAATTGAATTTCTTATTCAATAATAGAAGGTTTCTATGTTAGATGTGTGCCCTAGAAGTCAGATTGGCTGATACTTGTTAAATACTTTCTAGGAGTATTTTTATAATCTTGACTTAAAATTAATTAAATAATTATTTATTCTATCACACTGTATATTAAAGTATCTATGATACATCCATTGAGTTAATAATTATGATAACATATGCCTTAAATTTTCAACTCTTGAGAATATGTGTTATCATGACTATTAACTAAATGGATGTATCACAAACACTTTAATACACAATGTGATAGAATAAATAATTCTTTAATTAATTTTAAATCAAATTTAGAAAAATACTCCTAAAAAGTATTTAATAAGTGTCAGTCAATCTGACTTCTAGAGTACACATCTAACAAATTTTTACTTGACCTAAAGCTAATTGGGTACAAATCTATGTCCCATCTTCTCAAGATGGGCTTGAATCTTCTATAGGCTTAAAGGCTTCGTTAGTGGGTGAACCGCATGGTCTGCGGAGTCGACTCCCTTAACCTCGATGTATCCTTCTTGAGGTAATCACAGATTAGGTGAAACCATCTTTTTGAAACTTTTCCAACTTACAGTACCACCAGTGTATAGGAACAAACTTTTAGACATCGACTTTTGATCATCTTAATCAGACTCTTGGGAGATAAGAGTTATGCACCAACATCATCATATACCAAGTTATTCCATGCCATTTCCCTTCATTTTTGTGTGACAAAAATCTAAAAAAAAGGGGGTGTGGGGCATGGAGATCATGGAGGAGTCCTTCTGCATGTTAAACTTTGACCTGTTCAAAGTTATATGTGAAGGGATTCTTGACTAGGTTTATAAATAGGGCCCTACACAAGCTGTTATGCATCATGATTTCTCTATGGCAAATCCATACCAAAATATTCATCTCCACACCTCCCTCATCTGATCCTCTCCTTCTTCTCCATGCCTAAGAGTTGGGCAAAACCTACGAGCAAAGATCAAGTCCCATTGGCGTGAAGATCAGCAACAGACGATGGTGTTCATGAGATAAACGCGTAGCCTTTGGAGTTTGTTTTGAAGGTTCTACAGGAAGATATCAGATCTGATCTTTGGTGATTAGATCTAGAAGGAGGAGACTTCTAGATCTGACCTAAATAGATGTCAGTAGAGGTCAAGCACGTGCACAGCTCAATCAGAATCTCGGATCAGTCGTCAGATCATCATAATGGATAAACGGTTTATCCGATCAGATGATAATTATTATCATTATTTTTATTTTTATTTTATTTTTAATTTTATATCAATATAATTAGATATAAAAACTCTTAGATCTGATTAGATCATAGAAAATTTTTAAAAATTATTCCACTATAAATCTGATCCGATCATATGCATCCTGCGGTAGGAAAATTCATTTTTTTCTTCAACTGGTATCAGATCTAGGTGCTGCTTCTAGATCTATCTTTAGATTGATCTAAAATTATTTTTTATGATTTGAATATTTGATTTTTAGATGTTACATAAGATGTAATCAGATCTAAAATAAAAAATTACATATTTTAAATATATATGTTCGACATAAATAATGCATGCTCTAGTCTAGATTTGCTATTCTATATCATGATAGTTTCCAAATATATTTTAGATTAGATCTGATTTAATTTTTTATGATTTGATCATTTAAGTTTTAGATGTTACATTAGATGTAATCAAATCTGAAAGATAAGGTCTAATTTAAAATTTCGATATATGTGATATAGGAAGCATATGTCTAGACTAGCTCTCTAGTTTAATCTCATAGTCTAGATCAAAAATTTTATAAAATATTTATTTAATTTTGTAAAAATTATGTGATTAGATTAGCTAAATTTTAGATATTATATATGATATAATTAGATCTGAAAGCTTGAGATGCATTTGAAATTTTCATATGTATGACATATGCAATGCATGTCTACATTAGTTATATAGATCTATGCCATGAGTAGTCTAGATTAAAATTTTTTATGATGAGATCATTTAAAATTTTACTTTTAGATATTACATCAGATGTAAATAGATTTGAAACATAAATTTAAATATTAAATTTGATATATGAGATATATGCAAAGCATGTATAGATTAGATCTTAAATCATGTAACAGTTATGTGCTTTAGATCTAATAGTTTTATAGTATAGTTCATATTTCTGATTAAGGCATTCTCCTAGGCCATCCGATCATAAGAGTAAGAAAGGCTTAAAGGCCCTCTCATTCCATTCGATGTGGTGCTCTTATGGCATGTAGGGGTGCTGTGCGCTAGCCCTTAATCAAAAATCAAAAACTTACTTTTCTGCAAAATCCTAGATTTTGAAATTCTAGGATTTTTTATACATATTTTGTTATTGAACCATTAGACTTAATTAAGAATTAAGTTTATAAAATTAATTAGGTCTAAAAATTATGAATTTTCATATCCAAGACACCTTCATAATTCATGGGTTTGGGTGTGGATAGCTCAATTAGGTCTAGCGGTTGATCAAATCAAATCAAGAGTTGGTTAGGTGGGATCAAGGGTGCTTTGATTTGACCAGCCTAATAAGATTAAGTTTAGGTCAAGGTCGACCCACAGTCACATATTATCAATCAAGTTAAGACCTAATTTAGCTCCACGGTTCGGGCATAGATTGTAAGCTAACCCGATCAGTTCTAGTCAAACAAGTCGGTGTCTAAGGTAAGTATGGCAAATACAATTAGTGGTCTTTAATTGGAAACTACTCGATCTGAATGCATTCACGGTGAATGAATGGCATATTCCTCCCATTGATCTCACTTACCTAGCCGATTGAGCCGACCCAGTTCTGATTTGAGGTGGCTAATAATTTGAGCTAACCCATGCCACTAGGTTAGTCATAAATGTTATAACTAGTTGAGTCTAAGAGACCAAATCAAATCTTCCTAAGAAAATATTAAGTCCTAGGTCTTCCACCATTGTAGATGTGTGGACCCTTTTCGAGGTTAATTGTTCTCGACTGGATATAGTGGTTCAGTTGCACCAAAAAGATGCAACCATATCTATTAGGCATTGGATGCTATGGGTTAGAGGATGGATTAAGCTCAATATTTTGGATACGATGAGGGATCCAATCAAAAATCTAATTTGTGCAAATGGTGGGTTTGGCTTAACTAAGGAGTTGAGCAATATTTCGGACACGGTTTGCTTCATGAATTATAGACCAGATTTGGATGCACCATGTTTAGAGAAACATTGGATAAGAGTTATCCACTCATCGTTTGACCTATCACCAATAACTATTAGGTGAGGTGGTGAGCAGTCGGTGGGACCGCACCACCGACTAGAAATCAATGATCGTGGAGATTTTCGCATCTCTACCAAGGAAGTGTAGGGATCTGAGAAAATAGTGGAAGCCTAATTTGTTTAAAAATGAAGCCCCTAAACAAATTGGTTGAGTCAAATTACAAGTCTAACTAGAAACTTTGACTCTCTATAGAAAAATATTTGCATCAAAACCCCTAGCCTGAATCCTAGATACCCACTAGTTGACAAGACCGATTTATAAGGATTGGCTAAAGAACTTCAAAATTATTTTGGGCTCAAAAAAGTTGACCTATGTATTGGACTAGGACCTTCCATTTACCAGCCCATTCGACTACTGATTGAAGAACGTCTCATGAGAAGTGGTCTGACGATCATAACAAAGTAAGGTGCCACATGTGGGGCTTAATGTTAGATGAATTGTAGCATCAACATGAAGACATCAGGACTGCTCGCCAAATGTTGGCGCACCTGCAAGAGTTATTTAGTGAATAAAGTCGCACAGTGCATTATCAAGTCTTGAAGGGACTTTTTAAGGTGCAAATGCGTGATGGGCTGTTGGTCCAAGATTATTGCTTGACAATGGTCAAGGACTGATAAGTATAATAAATTCATCAATAAAAGTATTAATTTATCAATTAATTTATATTAATTTTTAAGAATTATTAATCAATTTATATATAATTTTTGAAAAATTCATATTTTTATTAATTAAAAAATTAATTAAAAAATAATAAAAATTAATAAAAATTAAAAAATAAAAATTTTTTATCAATAGAAAGAGCTCATTTTTTTGATCACAATGAAATAAATTTTAAGTAAAACAGAGCTAAAACAAAAAAGATATGAATTTTTAAAGATATAAAATAAATAAAAATTAAATAAAAAAAAAGAAATGGCTCAGTCGGCTCCGCAAGCCGAGCCACCAAGCCAAGCCGAGCCATCAAGCCGAAGCCATCAAAGCCGACTCAGCCATTGAAGCCATCAGCCGGTCCACGATCCAGGCGTGGACCGCCAGCTCAGCAAAATCCGGCGAATCAGAGCTTGCCACGTGGTGGACCTAGACCCCTAAAGGGTCTACAGAAATTTATCATGGCTCATAAGGGTAATTTAGTCTTTTCGCTCGACAACAGAGGTGCTGATTGGTTGCGGTGTGCGGTGCGGCCGGTCCACGCGGTCCATGGGAACAGTGATTGCGCGATCGGACGGATGTGGTTGTTTGCGGTCAGGATCGGACGGCTGTGGTTGCTTCCGAATTTTATTCAGCTACAGACATCACGCGGATCACCATCGGATGGCAGCGCTCGATCCAGGCGACGATCCGACGGTCCAGAAAGCTCCCGACGGCGATCAAACTCTCAGGCGCATGATTTGCGGCCAGATTTCCTCCATCAAGCACGATCCAACGGCCAGAATTTAATCCGACCCGATCTGAGCTGATCTGCATCCGATTTTGATGATTTTTGGACCGTTGGATTCCTATTGAATGGCTGGATTTTATCAGATTTATCAGAGACGTATCAGAGCTATTTTGATTCAAATTTTACTCAAATTCTTTTATATTTTGATGATTACAAAGGCCATTAGTCCCACATTGCCTTTAGAAGCAAACTATTCCAGCCCTCCTAGCTCTATAAAAAGGACCCTAGGCCTCCAGAAAATCAATATCTCCGATCAAGGTGAAGCTTTGGTATAGGGCGAAGCCAGGCTATGGGTTAAAGGCTGCTTCGAAGCAACGGGTGCCGAGAAGAAGAGCCGAGCTTCTACACCATCTTTCTGCCAATGCCGATCCAAGATCAGAGATCAGGCTATTTTATTTTATTTCTTTTTAAATTTTATGTATTTAAATTTTGAAATTTTAATTAATAAAAATTTTATTTTTGCACTTTAATTTCTTACTTTTTATTTTTATTGCAATTTAATTTCTACACTTTAAATTATTGCTTTGCAAGTAGATGCTAAGATCTAACTAGTAGATCTTAGTACCAAGTTTAAATTCCTGCACCTTTTAATTTTCGCTTTTTATTTTCCGACTTCACTTTTGATCCCAAAACTCTTCTTTTTTTCTTTTTCTTTTAAAAATCAAAGATTTTAAATCTAAAATACTACCTTTCCTGTGGATTCGACCCGACTCACTGCTATCTACGCAATTTCAATGATTTTAAGAAGTCGGATTAAACTGATAAACACGGTGTCTTAACGACAACATCGCGTTCCTATCAAGTTTTTGGCGCCATTGCCGGGGAAGGTTTTTGATTTTTGATTTTGATTTCTTTGATTTATTAAAAATAATTTTGGCAAATGCACCAAGTTTTTGGCGCCATTATCGGGGAAGGTTTTTGATTTTTGATTTTAATTTCTTTGATTTATTTTAAATAAATTAAAAATAATTCCGACAAATGCTTCCTATCAAGTTTTTGGCGCTGTTGCCGGGGAAGGCACGGATATTAAATTTTTGATCTCATTGATTTTTCTATAAATAAATTATAAATAAAAATTTTATTTTCTTGCTAATTTTTTTTATTATTTTGCAGAAAAAAAGAACAAAAAGAATCAAAAGTTTTGCCTAGCGAGATCAATCCTAACCCTAGTTCTCTTTTCTTTTTATTTTATTTATTTATTTATTTTATTTTTTAAATTAATTTTAAAAAAATATTTATTTAAATCTAATTAAAAGTCTGATCATAAGATTAGAAATCCTAATTGTTTAGAGCATGCATCATATTAGTTTTAGTTTTATTTTTTATTTTTATTTATTTATTTTTTCTTTTTTGGTGATTGCTGGAGGCAAGGTAAGCCTTTCAGAATTCAATTAGTTGCATGCATCTAGTTTAAATTGCATAGAACCCTTTGATTGAATTTTTTTTTTTTTGTGCATATTCATATTAAACCAAATTAAGGGCACAACCCAATTAAACAAGATAAGGTGGGGATTTGATCACCCTTCCTTAGCCCACAAACAACCAACCAGCATCCTGCATTGACCTAAGCTTTTAATTTTAAAATCAATTAGACATCAACCCTAGGAACTCGAGCTCAATAGGACAAGGAATCCTAAGAGTTGAACTGGGTTAGGATAAGTCAATTTGACTGGTGTCTAGGAAAGTGGTTCAGGGAACGATTGGGCCCGAAGGAAGGTGGTTTCTAATTGGTTCCGTTCGCTTACCTGGCCAAGCACAATTGGTGTCTAAGGCAAGCAACGGGGGGACTCCCACCGACCTTACACTTACCTGGCTAGTTGATTGGCTAATCCTACACTTAGAGGGCTTGAAGGTGACCTTGGCAGTTAGGAGCTGTCTAGATCTAGGATAACCCTTAGTCAGGATTGATTGACCAACTTGATTGCTAACCAACATCAAACCTAATTAAACCTAATTCTTCTCTTTCTTCTTAATTCTAGGACTCCTTAGGACCTCTTCTTTAGAACTCTTCTTTCTTTCTTCTTCTTACTCCTCTAAAAATAAAATAAAATAAAATAAAATAAAAATTAAATTTAACTAACTAAAAAATATTTAAAAAATAATTAAACTTAATTAATAAATAAAATAATTAATCTTTAATATAATAAAATAATAAAAAAATATAAAAAAATTCTAAAATTTTTATTTGAACAATACGTTAGGGTTGCATTAATACATATATGGTAGGAAATTACTTTACCTGATCTAGTTGAACCCAACCATAATAATCAAATGGCTAATCTGAACCTAATAGTCCAAAAATTAGGTAAAGTTGACCTTCTTGCTCAAAAATAGATCAACTCCTAATCCTAGGTCAACAATCTCCTGTACAATTCACATCATCTTCTAATTATCAGGAGACTTATTCAATCTATGCTAGCCTAACCCATCATATGAGTGAATGTCCTATGACTGCACAGTTTTCATATTTTATCCAAGAACAAGTTCAAGCTGCTCAAGGATACTCCAAATTGATTAATGACCCATTTTCAAATTCATATAATTTAGATTGGAGTAACTTTAATTTTTCTTGGACATCCCAACAGACTCAGGCTCAGACCCAAATTTTACTTGAGCAAAATTATCAAAATTATGCCTATAATAATGGTCAGCCTAGTCAGTTTAACCAGCCATCATATTATAATCAGCCTTCATACCCACCTCCTCAACAGACCAATCTAGCTGATGATAGATTTAACCAACTTCAATAATTAATTCTAACTCAACAGCAATCTATCGCCAGACTAGAAGCTCAAATAGGATAATTAGTTGAGTCTAACATGAGGAGAGAACTAGATCAACTACCAAACCTACCAATTTCAAACAACCCACCTAATGACCACCAACCACCTGGATTAAATTATCAATCTAATGTTTCATCTAAGAATCTCCAATTTGAGAATGCCAAAGTAATTCCTGAACTTAAAAGCTATAGGATTCTTATGGACCCATACCAAGACCAGGTGAGAGAGGCTAGTACTGATGCTAGCCAAAATAAAAATTTAGAGGAACTGGTTAGTACTGAGACTAACCACATAGAAGAACCCGAAGCCAGGAATTAGTACTGATGCTAGTTCCAATTTAAATGAGATAGAAATAAGGGAAAAAGAGAATAGATGATTTACCCGAGACTTATAAACCTAATGTCCTATTCCCTTCAACCCTAGAAGCTGGTTCTTCTTATAAAAATCAAAAGGCATGTAATGAAATGTCAATGGAGTTGTTTAAGCAAGATCACATTAATTTACCTCCAGAATTAAAACCGCCTTTAGTCACCATTCCAGCACCCATTGAATCAAACTTAACTCCTAAAACTCCATTCATGAGCATTTTAGAAGAACAAATAGGAGAAATTCTTAATAAACATGGGTCTGAGAATGGAATCATAAATTATATCCCTAAAATTAACAAAGATTATATCAATAATGGGATTAAAAATCAACTTTCTGAGATTGGCAATCCAAAACCATTGGAATTTGTCAATCCAATATTCGACACAGGATAGTGAGCTGCATTGTGTCTGGCTGAAGACGGTAAACTTAGCGCTTGTTGGGAGGCAACCCAATATTTAGTTTTTATCTAATTTATCTTTTTAGTTTATTTTCTTTTTAGGATAATTTGAATAAGTTGGAGGAAGAGCTCAAATTTTCAAAGGCATGTGCTGGACCAAAAATATACTGAGTTAGGTGTATTCTTTCATGTTCTTTATTACATCCTTTATTTTTTCTTCTCCATTGAGGACAATGTCGATTAAGTTGGGGGGAGAGAAAAATAAAAAAAATTTTAAAATTTTAAGTCCTCAAAAAAGTTAGTATTTAGTATTTAGACACCTGATTATGCTTAAGAATCGAATTAAACTAAGCATTTTTAAAAGAAAATTGATGCACAGATCAGAGAATCTGTGAGATATTGAGGAATCAAGTATTAAGAAAATTCAATAAAGAGTTAAGTCTAGAACATAAAAAGTTTTTTCTTGGAGCATTTCTAATTATTTCTACTAGCATCAAAGAAAAGTCTACTTTTTATAGGCTTGTGTAGGGTAACTATACGTTTCTTCATATAAAAATTTATTTTAATAAAATAGTTTTCCAAGTACTTCTCACTGAGTAACCGGGCCTCTTTGCCTAAGCAAGCATTGAGTTTCGCATCAAAAGGTGGGAAGGGCAAAGAAGCTCGTTGTAAAGCTAGTCTTAACTCGTAGCCTATTTGATTCGAGCTAGTAAGCCCGAGGGGTATTCTATACCTAGTGCCCTAAAGCCAACTGGTTTGGGAGTCATTGGCCCAAGACTCGCTACATGGATCAAATAGAAAGCTTAAGGAGTTAAGACACTCAATAGTGGTACAACGTTAAAAAAAAAAAAAAAAAAAAAAAAAAACATTGGTTTTCCCACCAAGTAACCGGGTCCCGTTGCCTAAGTAAGCAATGATATTCGCATCAAAAAGTGGGCAATGTGAAAATAAAAATTAATAAATGAAGGATGGAAGTAGCAATACACCTGCCTATATGAAATTAGACAAAT
This sequence comes from Cocos nucifera, assembly GCA_006176705.1. Taxonomy (NCBI): domain Eukaryota; kingdom Viridiplantae; phylum Streptophyta; class Magnoliopsida; order Arecales; family Arecaceae; genus Cocos; species Cocos nucifera. Next base: position 38,761 of record QRFJ01006262.1, on the reverse strand, counting down.
CAGAGATAAAGGTAGGATAATTTAGAAAAAGTTCTGAAAAATTTAATGTTCTTTACTTAATTTTTCTATTGATAAGTATTAATACCCCAATGATATATCTCATTTAAGCTCTACTGAATATCAATGGCCATTTTGAAAATTGCTTAGGTAAAATTCGAAACTCTAAAGTTAAAAGGTATTTAAAACTAAATTCTTTCTTTACTCGAGGACGAGCAAAGCTTAAGTTGGGGGGTGTGATAAGCATCATAAATTCATCAATAAAAGTATTAATTTATTAATTAATTTATATTAATTTTTAAAAATTATTAATCAATTTATATATAATTTTTGAAAAAATTCATATTTTTATTAATTAAAAAATTAATTAAAAAATAATAAAAATAATAAAAATTAAAAAATAAAATTTTATTATCAATAGAAAGAGCTCATTTTTTTGATCACAATAAAATAAATTTCAAGTAAAACAGAGCTAAAATGGAAAAGATATGAATTTTTAAAAATATAAAATAAATAAAAATTAAATAAAAAAGAAAATGGCTCAGCCGGCTCCGCAAGCCGAGCCACCAAGCCAAGCCGAGCCACCAAGCCAAGCCAAGCCATCAAAGCCGACTCAGCCATTGAAGCCATCAGTCCGGTCCACGATCCAGGCGTGGACCGCCAGCTCAGCAAAATCCGGCGAATCAGAGCTTGCCACGTGGTGGACCTAGACCCCTAAAGGGTCTACAGAAATTTATCGTGGCTCACAAGGGTAATTTAGTCTTTTTGCTCGACAACAGAGGTGCTGATTGGTTGCGGTGTGCGGTGCGGCCGGTCCACGCGGTCCATGGGAACAGTGATTGCGCGATCGGACGGATGTGGTTGTTTGCGGTCAGGATCGGACGGCTGTGGTTGCTTTCCGAATTTGATTCAGCTGCAGACATCATGCGGATCACCATCGGACAGCAGCGCTCGATCCAGGCGATGATCCGATGGTCCAGAAAGCTCCCGACGGTGATCAAACTCTCAAGGCGCATGATTTGCGGCCAGATTTCCTCCATCAAGCATGCGATCCAACGGCCAGAATTTAATCCGACCCGATCTGAGGCCAATACGCATCCGATTTTGATGATTTTTGGACCATTGGTTTCTGTTGAATGGCTGGATTTTATCAAATTTATCAATGATGTATCAGAGCTATTTTGATTCAAATTTTACTTAAATTTTTTAATATTTTGATAATTGCAAAGGCCATTAGTCCCACATTGCCTAGAAGCAAAAATTTCCAGCCCTCCTAGCTCTATAAAAAGGACCCCAGGCCTCCAAAAATCAATATCTCCGATCAAGGTGAAGCTTTGGTATAGGGCAAAGCCAGGCTATGGGTTAAAGGCTGCTTCGAAGCAACGGGTGCCGAGAAGAAGAGTCCGAGCTTCTACACCATCTTTCTGCCAATGCCGATCCAAGATCAGAGATCAGGCTATTTTATTCTTTTAAATTCTATGTATTTAAATTTTGAAATTTTAATTAATAAAAATTTTATTTTTTGCACTTTAATTTCTTACTTTTTATTTTTATTGCAATTTAATTTCTGCACTTTAAATTATTGCTTTGCAAGTAGATGCTAAGATCTAACTAGTAGATCTTAGTACCAAGTTTAAATTCCTGCACCTTTTAATTTTTGCTTTTTATTTTCCGACTTCACTTTTGATCCCAAAACTCTTCTTTTTTTTTTCTTTTAAAAATTAAAGATTTTAAATCTAAAATACTACCTTCCCTGTGGATTCGACCCGACTCACTGCTATCTACGTAATTTTAATGATTTTAAGAAGTTCGATTAAACTAATAAACACGGTGTCTTAACGACAACATCACGTTCCTATCAAGGACCTAAAGAGCTTGAGAAGCTCAAAGTCTTGATGGACCAGGAACTGCAGATTGATGTGATCCTACAGTCCTTGATTGATTCATATGGGCAGTTCGTTATGAACTTCCATATGAATAAGCTCCAGCACATCTTGGCTGAGTTAATAAATATGTTAGTTACTACTGAGCAAACTTTGAAGGATTCAAAGGGCTCAGTTCTAGCTATGGAGTATACTTCTTTCAAGAAAAAATCTTTTAGAAAGAAAAAGAAGCATATGAAGAAGTAGAAAATAGATGGAGAAATGAAGGACGAGCTAAAGAAGAAAGCCATAGAGAAGGAAATGTATTTCTACTACAACTTCGATGGCCATTGGAAGCAGGACTACCCTACATACCTGGCTAGCCTGAAGAACAAGCAGGAAGAAGGACCTTCTGAAGGCTTGCTTGTCATTAAGTCTGTCGAGCAAAACATGAATGCCATGGGATCAAAATAATCTAGAGATAGTGTTAATGAAAGATACCTATGGCACCTTAGGCTAGGTCATATAGCTAAAGACGAGATCAACAAATTGGAGAAATCCAAACTAATGGATCTGTTGACTTTCAAGTCATATCCGATTTATGAATCATGCCTTTAAGGCAAAGTGACCAAGCTTTCTTTTATGGGATATGGGAAAGGGCCACAGACCTACTTGCCCTGGTACATATAGATGTGTGTGACCTATTCGATGTGTCGGCCAGAGGCAATTATATCTACTTTATTATCTTTATCGATAATCTATCTCGGTATGGGTATGTGTACTTGATACGACAAAGTCTAAAGCCATTGAAAAATTCAAAGAGTTTAGACATGAAGTAGAAAAGCAAACCAGAAAGCCCATTGAGGTTCTTCGATCAGATCGAGAAGGTGAATACCTTAGTTGGGAATTTTTGGACTATCTCAAGAACAATGGTATAGTCTCATAATGGACTTCGCCTGAAATATCTCAACTTAATGGGATTTCAAAATGAAGAAAATGAATCCTATTAGATATGGTCTATCCAAGATGAGCTTCATGGATCTTCCAAAGTTTCTTTAAGGACATAGTTTAATAGGGTTCTATCTAAAACTATTCCTACCACACCGTATGAGATATGGCATGGTAAGAAGTCAAGTCTTAAACATCTCAGAATTGGAGTTGTCTGGTGGTAGATAAATTAGACTCTAGGTCTCTTAGGGCTTGATTTATTGGATATCCTAAAGAGTTATTAGGGTATTACTTCTATTTTTCAGAAAACCATAAGATGATTATAGGTTGACACATCATTTTACTTCAAAATTTGTTTGTTCAAGATGATGGCATCGAAAGATGGATTAGACTCGAGGAGAAAGTCTCCAAAGAGTAAAGAGCCAAGAAACTTGAGGAACCCAATTAGTCTGAGTCGATCCATAATTCACTACCGCCTCCACCTCATAGGTCAAATAGGATTTTCCATCCTCCTAAAGGTACTTAGGTACTATTTTAGAGGATGTAGAGAAAATATTCCTCATGAAAAATTGGTTCATGATGATGATCCTAGAATCTATGATGAGATGATATCAGATATCTACTCAGAGAAATGGTTAGAGGTGATAAAGTTAGAAATTGACTCGATGCGCTCGAACCAAATCTGGATCTTGGTAGATCCACCTGAAGGTATAGCACCTATTGGATGTAAATGGATCTTTAAGAGAAAGATATGTGCAGATGGAAATGTAGAGACATTCAAGGCAAGGCTAGTGGCGAAAGGATATAAGGTTACATTCTCATCAGTGGCCACCATCCGCACATTGCTTGCCATTGCAGTATATTTTAATTATGAAATATGATAGATGGATGTGATAACGGAGTTCATAATTGGATATCTTAAGGAAGATATTTATATGGAACAGGCATTTGTTTTCACATCCAATTATGGTAATCACAAAGATCTGCAAGCTGCAAAGATCCATCTATGGACTCAAGCATGCATCTTGGAGTTGGAATACTTGATGTAATTAAATCGTTTGGTTTCATCAAGAATGAGGAGAAGTCAAGTGTGTTCAAGAAGGTCAGTGGGAGCATTGTTATCTTCCTCATATTGTATGTGGATGACATCCTCCAGATTGAGAATCATATTCCCATGCTAACATAGGTCAAAGTATTGTTATCTAAGAAATTTTATATGACAGACCTAGGTTAAGCATCCTTCTTTTTAAAGTCTATAAGGGTAGACTGAAGAGGATGCTGGGTCTCTCAAATAGAGGAGGTGCTGAAGAGGTTTAGCATGATGAACTCTAGGTCCAGGGGTATGCAGACTCAGACCTTATGTCTGATTAAGATGATTGAAAGTCAACATCTAAAAGTTTGTTCCTGTACACTGATGGTACTGTAAGTTGGAAGAGTTTCAAGAAGATGGTTTTACCTAATCCATAATTACCTCGAGAAGGATACATCGAGGTTAAGGGAGTTGACTCCGCAGACCATGCAGTTGATTCACTGATGAAGCCTTTAGGCCACCAGAAGATCCAAGCCCACCATGAGAAAATTGGACTTAGATTTGTAGCCAATTGGCTTTAAGTCAAGTGGGAGTTTGTTGGATTTGTGCCCTAGAAGCCAGATTGACTGACACTTGTTAAATACTTTCTAGGGATATTTTTATAATTTTAATTTAAAATTAATTAAAGGGTTATTTATTTTATCATATTATATACTAAAGTGTCTTTGATACATCCACTGAGTTAATAGGCATGATAACACATTCTCAAGAGTTAAAAATTTAAGACATGTGTTATCATAATTAACTCATAAATTGCTTCTGATCGTAGGATCATCATGAGGATGGTGATAGATCCGAAAGATCAGTGTACGATCACTTTCTTAGGATACATGAGTCTTGAGTCTATGGTATGGAGACACTAGAGTGAGAGTATAGGTACTCATTAGAGAATGAGGGCACTGAGCATGACCACCTCAAGCAGTCGTAAGGAAGCCTACCTTCTCGTCGATGACTAGCTCAATGCTATAGCATGTGTCTGGTTCTTTGACCTGAGGTGCATCGATAGTTTATCTTGAGGGTGTTATAGTTTGACTACACCATAACTTAGTCTCTTAGCCATTCGAAATCCTGAGGTATATATTGGCTATAGCATGTTCATTGTAGGAATTGGATCGCACCAAGATGGGATCCATCAACCTCGATAGAGGAGTAGTCCTATGATGATCATAAGATTAAGTCCTAAAATCCATGGCCATGATAGTGTGAAATAATAGAAAGAAGTTTCTATTAGGATTTCACATCGGACTCAAATTGAATGATTCATTCATATGATGGGTGTTGGTTTGATGAGTTCACCTTAACCCTAATCCCATCGAGGCTCATGATAGAAGAACCTAATTACACAAGTAGCTGCATCAAGAGGTTCATTATTTAGTTTTGATGGGTTGCCACTATATATTGCTAGGTATCACTGGTGGATTTTGGGATCAATTAGAATTATCTTGATGATCGACGATTCTAATTGGATGAATCGAAAGAGTTCTGATCCATTGAAAGGTATTTCGATGATGTTGATGATGGAGATCATGACATGTCCCATTACCATATAGAACTAAACCTAACTGGATCACACAAATAAGGGTTTGGATTTGGATGTCATCAATTGCACTAATCTAGTTTGATTGATTTGGATTAGATCTAATCAGGTTCAAGAAAATTATGTTAGCACATGATTGAGCCTAACATTCTCCTTCTGTAGTCTTTCTAGATCATCTCGACTGAGCCAAATTGAATTTGGCTCACCTAGGAGCCTTGTATAGGTTTGTCTTAGTTTGACTGAAACTTGTCCAGGTCAGAAAAGTTTTGTCCTAACCTGATCTAAGCTTATCCTAATCCATCGGATGGAAATAGGACAAGACCTGCTAATTTGTGAAACTATTTGGACAAGGCTCATCTGAGAACTCTATAGGGATTTCTCTTGATCTGACTGGACCTTGTCCTAGCCTAATCAAGATTTGTCTTAAATCCCATAAGATGAGAACAAGACAAGAGTTGTCTTTGCCATATTAGGGTTTGTCCTAAAATCATGGGATGAAATTTGGACAAGCCTCTTCCAAAAATTCTAGATGAATTTTTTTTGATTTGACTAGATTGAGTTCTAACCTGATCAAGGCTTGCTCTAACTTGATTAGGACTTGACATAAATCCATTGGATAGGACTTGAAAAGATTTTGTCTTAATCCCTTAAGATGGAAAAAGGACAAGGGTCAAATGTTGACCTAAATGTAAGAAAGAAAGGGAGAGGGGCGTGTGGCCCCTGGAGACTATCTAGGGGTGCATGCCCCCTTGGGATTTATGTGAGGGAGAGAGGGCCTTGTCCCCCTCTTTGATCGTGCAGCCATATGATTTTGTGGAGACCCCCTTTCAAAAGGATTTTGACTGGGCCAAATGTTTGAATAAGTTCAAACTCTTGGGAGATAAGAGTTGTGCGCCAACTTCATCTTATCTCAAGTTATTCCATGCCATTTCCATTCATTTTCATGCAACAAAAATCTGAAAAAATGGGGGTGTGGGGTGTGGAGACATGGAGGAGTCCTTCTGCATGTTAAACTTTGACCTGTTCAAAGTTATATGCGAAGGAACTTTAGACTAGGTCTATAAATAGGACCTTGCGCAAGCTATTGTGTATCATGATTTCTCTATGGTGAAGTTCTACCAAAATATTCATCTCCACACCTCCCGCATCTGATCCTCTCCTTCTTCTTGATGATTAAGAGTTGGGTGAAACCTACGAGCAAAGATCAAGTCCCGTTGGCGTGAAGATCAGCGAGAGATGATGGTGTTCATGAGACGAACGTGCAGCCTTCAGAGTTTATTTTGAAGATTCTATGGGATGACATCAGATCTGATCTTTGGAGATCAGATCTAGAAGGAGGAGACTTTTGGATCTGATCCAAGTGGATATTGATAGAGGTCGGGCACGTGTGCGGCTCAATCAGAATCTTGGATTAGTTATCAGATCATCACAATGGGTAAACAATTTATCCAATCAGTTGATAATCATTATCATAATTTTTTTTTATTTTATTTCTAATTTTAGATCAATCTAATGAGATATGAGAACTCTCAGATCTGATCAAATCATAGAAAATTTTTAAAAATTATTTTGCTGCAAATCTGATCTGATCAGATGCATCCTATGGTAGGAAAATCCATTTTTTTCTTCATTCTGAGTACAATCAAGTACTTACAAAGTTGGTCAGTGATCAAGATGGAATTGACTACTCCAAGAGTTAGAGAAGAATGCATCACTATATTTCAATGTAGTAAAACCTTGGCAAGAATAATCAATAAAATAAATATGGTACTTTGAAATACAATGTGGATGACCTAATCAGAGTTCACAGTTAAACTTTGATGTGTCCTATAAACATTTTGATCAAGAGGATGAATTATTTGAAAATTGTATCCATATGGATTCTAAGGATGTTGTTCTACACATTCGACCTATCCGACCATCGGATACCATTGCTAGATAGTCACTTTGATTGGTATAGAAATTTATTTATATGCTATCAACTTAGATTCAAACCTATGGGATCACATATATAAGAGATTTTGATCTGATAAGATGATTGATCGATGATTAAAAATCATTCTTAGGTTAAATAATCAATATGATTGAAATTTGACCTAGTATGAGTATTGTAGGAGCATTGATTAGCAATTGGATTGCTATTTAGCTTAATTTGATTAAGTTAGAGGATTGAGATTAAGTCTAATTAAATATTATTTAATTATATTTAGTTTGGGCTTAATTGGATCAAGTTTAATTGATTTATTGGATGAGCCAATTGCAAGAAAGAACGAGTCCTAGTTCAATTAGGACTTATATCAATCCAATTTCTAATTTGATTAGAAAATTAAATTAAGATTAAATTTAATTTAATCTAATTTAATTAGATTCTTAATTACATTAAGTCTTATTTTAATTGAGTTGAATTAAATCTAATTTAATTTGGTTCAAAGATGAAGTTTGACCAAGTCAAATTGGAAGTCCTAGTATGACTAGGACTTTCCTTTCCTTATGCCATCCTAATTCCCAATGCCCACGCATTTTTTTTTAGATTTTTTAGTGAAAATCTTCTCTCCCAGGCCTTCACGCATGCCCCATCTCCTCTCTTTCTTTCTTATATTAAAAATTCCATGTGGACCAAGTCAAAGAAGGACTTTGAGTTGATTTAAATTCTATGAGATAGAATTTTAAGCAACTAAAACTCCTTTCTTTTTGTGCCAATTCTATCCAAATTTTTTCTAGGATTTTCATGGCTTTTATGAGCCTTTTTGTGCAACATCCCTAGTGGTCCATGAAAAAAATAACGGAGGGGTCGCCCAAGAGTTGAGCACCCCAAGTGTAGCCTAATTTGGTTAACCCTTGCTAGGTATTTGACCTAGAAAAGGATTCCTCTACCACTCTTTATATAAAGAGTCTTTTAATCTTATTTTTTCAAAAGAGAAAGACTTGAGAGAGGGCTCTTTGGGAGTTATAAAATCTGGGTGCAAATACCTTAGGAGTGGGAATTTTGTGGAGAGAAAACCCAAGTGTTGGTGAGAGAAACAAGGAAGAAGAAGGGTCTTCTTCTAAGACTTTTTCTTTACATCTCTTCCTCAATCCTTTTATGATTTTGGGAGGAGTCTCAGGTCCAAAATTTTCTTTGTCATCTTTTGGTTATTGGAAGATCTAAAAATTAAAGAAGAAAGATCCAGATCGACCATCGAAGAAGAATCAACACAGTACTAGCATACTGTGCTGATTTTCAAGCATCGAACTTTTGATCTATGATCGAGGGCTCATGTGGACAACCTGTAAAGGTTAGATATGTGTGCAGCTTAGAGCAATAACCACAAGCTTAGATTAGTGAGTTAAGGAACTCAAGTTGCAAAGGTAAGGGTGATTTGATGTTCCTATTACACATCAAGATTTGATCTAGTGTAGATCTATGTTGATGTGATCAATATTTTTTTTTGATATTTTATTTTTTGATTTAATAGTATGTTATAATCATATAATTGAATCCTAGATCTAAAAATTTTCATATTTTTTTATAAATTAATATGATTAATTCACGTCTTTCGCTGCATAGATCTAAAAAATTTTAAAATCTAACCCAAAATCCTAGATCAGTTTCCTTCAATTGGTATCAGAGCTAGTTTTTTATTACATAATTTTATGCATATTTAGATTAATGATTTAGATCATATCTAAATTTTTAATCTATTGTTTAAATGTGAAACTAAAAAATTAGGTCACACGACTTGTAAGGTTGTCCTGCTGTAAGATTTATCCCTTATAGTAGAGACATTATCCTAGTTCGTGTTGATATAAAATTTTGATCATAAAATTTTAAATTAGATCTAAAAAATTTTATGTTATGATTAAAAATATTTTAATTTAATTTTTTTATCATCATAAATGTATTAGATTTGATCTAAGGTGATTTATGATTGATTAGAATTGAAGTAGTTTCAATTACATGAATATGTTTAGATTAGATCTAAAGTAGTTTCTTATTTATTTTATTTACACATTGATTATCAATCAAACATGCAACTTGGTTGATAGAATCATGTTATAAAAATATTTTATAAATATAAAAATTATTTTCAAAATATCGAACCCGAACCCTCAGCCCAAAACTTAATTAATAATTAAGAGTTATTTTGATTAGGTTCTAGGATTGTAAATTAAAGATCCTAAGACACAAATAATAACAAATTGGATTAATGGGTTAGTGAAAATTAGGTCCATTAATTGGGTTAGACCTAAGGTTAGATTAAAGAATGAATTTAATTAGAGAATTGACTAAATCTAATCAATAGTTATCTTAGATTAGGTCAGGATTCTCTAGATCAATTACAATAGTTGTAGTTGGTCAAGTTTATATTTTTAACGAGAACCAACTTAGCTATGTGGAACTAAAAATTACTAGGTTGGTCAAAATTAAAACTAATGAATCAGATGGTATCTAAGGTAAGTTTGGCATTTTGACCAGTGGTTTTTAGTTGGAAGCTACTCGCACTGATTCGATCTTTAATGAGTTAATGGCATATTCCTTCCATTGATCTCACTTATCTGGTCATCTTAGTGAATTAGATTTTGATTAGATCACTTGATGATTTGGGCTCACCCATGTTAATTAGATAAATCAGTGTGACTGATTTAGGTGCTCCTAATGCCAGCTTTAATTAGGTTCTTTATGATCTGACCTAGAGAAGTCAATGGGAGGATTAAAATTGGCTGGTTCTCTTCTTTCTTTTTTAAATTAAATCAATTAAATTATCTAAAATTATTAGGTCCTTAAAATAAAATAGTTATGGTGATAACTAAATCATAGCCTTCCATTAAGTGGATGATAATGGATCCATTAGCTTGATAATCATTGGAGGCCCAAAGGCCTGGTGCTTATTGGCTAATGAAATTATCATTCATAATATGATTTCTTGGCTGTGTCTATCTAAAAGGTGGTTAGATTGATGAACTAAAGTTAAGCTTAATCATTCATTGATTAGATGGACCAAGTATGATCATGTTAATGGTTGGACCTTATCAGACTTTTTCAATGAAGGCCAAAGCCTACTAATTAGGGACTGGGATAAAATTAAAATACTAAAAATTATTTAAGAAAAATAATTGGTTATGAACCTATCCTTAGATGTACATGGGTTGACTAACCAAAGTTGGGCTTGTGTATAGTCTATGTGGATTCTAGTACCCACTAAAAAATTAAGATAATTTCTCAAATTGAAGGTAGAGACTATCAATTTGAATAAAATAATGGAAGAACCTTTTGATTAAAGTCCAAATATTTAGGTTTAATAAATTAATTATTAATTAAATTTTTGTTATCCTTTGTGCAGATATGGCCACTTTTCTTTCGCTCCGATCATTGTTAGATAATGATAAGCTGGTGGGATCCAACTTTGATAACTAGTATCGTAAGTTAAAAATTATCCTGAAGCATGAATGGTCTTGTACGTGCTGACATATCTGGAACTTGAGGAGTCAGTACCCAATGCACGTGGAACAGTCAGAGATACTTATCAGAAGTGGCTTAATGACCAAACCACAGTGTGTTGTATCATGTTGGTAGCCATGAGTGATGAGTTCACTCATAGATTCGAGTCTGCTCAGCCAGAAGACATGCTTCAAGTGTTAACAAGTTTTTTGGCACACTCGATGACATTAAGAGGCACAAGACTAGTTAAGCCATCATCAACACCAGGATGAAGGATGAAGCTTCTATCACTGATCGTGAACTGTACTTGAACAAGTTGATGAAGTGTTTGAGCAAGCTTGGTTTTCTCTTGCACGAGTAGTTGGGGAAAGATACAATTTTGAAATCATTGCCCAAAACTTATCCCCTATTTCTTACTCATTCTAGAATGACAAAGCCTGAAGTAAACTAGCATGGATTACTAGGGTTACTTCAGAACTTTGAGAAGGATCATCAGCTTCACAAGAAGTTGGTAAATTTAGTGAGAGGATCTTCTTCTAGTTTCTGATCCTTTAAGAAAGAAAAGAATAACAAGAAGAAGAAGTCCAAAAAGATGCAAGTTTAGGCTAGGACATCCGTGCAGGGCCAGACCAAGAAGATAAATCCAAATAAGAGTCAAGTTGAGTGCTTCTTCTACAAGAAGTGGGAGCACTAGAAAAGGAACTATCCTTCGTACATAGCCTCACTGGACCTGAATAGGCCAAGAAAGAAGCAAGCTATTGCTGGGTAAGATATTTATATGATAATTCCTTAAAATTTTTCTATCTATGATATTATTGATTGGGTATTGGATACTAGTAGCACTTACCATATTTATAATTCATTGTAGGAGTTATAGGTCAATAGGAGATTCGAGCAAGGTGAGAGGTTCCTGAACGTTGGAGATGGAAGATCAGTTCCAGTTCTATCATTAAAAATCTTAAAATTTATATTTGAGTCTCATATCATTGCTCTTAATGATTGTCACTTTTGTCCTAGTTTCTTTTTGAATATCATTTCTGTAGGCCTTTCGTCCAAAGATAATTATGAAATTTCAATAAAGAAAGAGTTTTGTATTATCGTTATGAATGGTGTTGCTATATTCTCTAGATATTTGAATAATAGTGTATATATGTTATCATAACCTACTAATATAGTCTATTCCATTTGCAAACATCCTAGATTAGATAGTGTGTCTGATATGAACTTATGGCACTGTAGGCTAAGTCATATCAACAAGAATAGGATAAACAGGTTGACTCAGGAAGAAATCATCGAAGTCAGTCATTGTAAATCACTTTCGACCTATGAGTCTTCTCTTCTTGAAAAAATGACCAAGTCATCTTTTACTGAAAAAGGTGAGAGAGCCACTAAGCTCTTTGGTCTAGTATATACTAATATATATAGACTAATGAGTACTAGTGCCAGAGGTGGATATCTCTACTTCATTAATTTCATAGATGATCTATCCAAATATAGATATATCTATCTGATGAAACATAAGTCAGAGTCATTTAAAATGTTCAAACGATTTCGAAGTGAAGTAGAAAAATAAACTAGAAAGAGTATTAAAACTCTTTGTTCTAATTGAGAAGGGGAGTACCTTTCTGATGAGTTTCTCACATATCTAGAAGAGAATGGGATTCTCTCCCAATAGACTCCTCTAAAAATACCATAGCATAATGGTGTGTTTGGAAGGAGGAATTGAACTTTGTTAGACATGGTCCGATCCATGATGGGTTTTGCCAGCTTGCCGATATCCTTTTGAGGATATGCACTCGAATCAGCTTGTCATCTTCTAATAGATTTTCAAGTAAGTCTATAATTAAAACTCCATCAGAGATATGGATAAGATGTAAACCAGTACTTTTACACCTTAGGATTTGGGGGTACTCGGCTTATGTGAAATGATTAATCACAGATAAGCTTAGACCTAGGTCTGATAAGTGCACATTCATAGGATACCCAAAAAAGATAAAAGGATATATTTTTTACCATGCTAATGAACAAAAGGTGTTCGTCAACCTTAAGGTAATCTTTTTAGAAAAGGAGTTTCTTGGTGAAGGAACTATTACCTCTAAGGTTGAACTTGACGAAGTTCAATAGGTAAAAACACCGACACCTGTAGCTAAATCAGAATAGAATTTGATTACATGAAATCTAGAGCCTAGTGTACCTACACCATTAAGATGATCCGATAGAGTATCGTATCAGCTGGACAGATACTATAGTTTCTTGATTGAGGATGGTGATCCCATCGAACTCGATGAGAATGATGGGAATCCAATCACTTATATGGATGCAATGCATAGGCCTGATTTCAAGAAATGGCTTGAGGCCATGAAATTCAAAATGGGGTCCATGAAGATCAATGATGTATGCACATTTGTTGACCCACCTGAAGGGGTTAAATCCATTGGGTGTAAGTGGATCTTCTAAAGAAAGAGGGATGCAGATGAGAAGTTGGAGATCTATAAAGGCCATCTGGTTGCCAAGAGATATCATCAATATTATGGTATTGACTATGACAAGACATTCTTCCTTCTGGTAATGCTCAAATCCATTCTGAAAATGCTTGCGATAGCTACCTCTTTGGATTATGAGATCTGATAGATGGATGTGAAAATAGCTTTCTTGAATGGAGAGCTGACCAAAGAGGTGTATATGATACAACCGAAGGGTTCACATCCATAGATAAGTCCACGATGTGCAAACTTTAATGATCCATTTATGGATTGAAGTAAGCATCTTAGAGTTGGAACATGCATTTTAATAAGATGATCAAAACGTATGACTTCATTAAGAACAGAGAAGAGCCCTGCATTTACAAATGGGTGAATGGTCCGACAGTGGTATTCCTTGTCTTATACATAGATGACATTCTCTTAATTAGGAATGACATCCCCACATTACAAGAAATAAAAATTTAATATCATCTTAGTTCTCCATGAAGGACTTTGGTGAAGCATCCTCCATCCTAGGGATGAAGATCTATAGGGATAGATCTAAGAGAATACTTGGGTTATCCCAGTCCACATATATAGAAACTATACTGAAGAGGTTCAGCATAAAGAATTTCAAAAAAAACTATCATCCAATAGGCTATAAAATTTCTCTCTCTAAGAATGATTGTCTAACAACTCCTAAAGAAAGAGAGCATATGAGTAGAGTCCCATATGCTTCGATAGTAGGATCTATCATGTACGCCATGATCTATACATGACCAGATGGGGTATACTCACTAGGAGTAGTGAGTAGATACTAATCTAATCTAGAAGAGAACCACTAGAAAGTGGTTAAAGCCATCCTTAAGTATTTAAGAAATATTAAGCACCAATGGTTGGTTTATGATGAGTCAAATATTAAACTTGAGGTGTTTACAAACTCATGCTTTCAATCTGACCATGATGATAGCAAAAGCATGTCGAGTTATGTCTTTACCCTAAATGATGGAGCCATTAACTAAAAGAGTTCCAAGCAGCATACAATAGCAAATTCTATTTACGAGGCAAAGTACGTCACACCATCAGATGCTACGAAGAAAGCTGTGTGATTGAGAAAATTCATCACTGAGCTCGGAAAAGCACCCCTCCTAGTGGTCCAGTTCTGCTCTATTACGACAGCACTAATATCATTGCTCAGATGAAGAAATCGAAAGCACACCAGCAAACAAAGCACATACTACGCCTCTACCACCTAGTCTGACAGATCGTGGATCGAGGTGACAACGACCTTCAGAAGATCGAGAGAAAGGAGAACCTAGCCAACCTCTTCACTAAAGCCCTGGTGATAAAGAAGTTCGATAATTATAAGTTGAAGATGGGTATTAGATACTATGCCGAGTGGCTTTAGGACATGTGAAAGTTGTTGGAAAGTATGTCCTAAAGCCAATCATTAGCTTATTGAAGGTTGTGCTATTTTATAATTATAATTAATTTATTATTAAATAAAATATATTTTTGATATTTTCTTCACAAAGTCTATATCTTTTAATGAACTTCATTATTGTGATGAAGTCCTTAGGACTATTTAGTTTCAATAAAAGAATGATTTATCGATTAGTCCTTAAACTGTTCATGACCAAGTAATACACTATTAATTAGGATGACAGCATTTACCAAGCATAGGTCACTGTATGCCATATAGATTGGTTGTTCTCTTAACAAAAAAGTATGGAGATACTGGTATGGCATACAAGTGAGATGTAATGATACATCATTACTAAACGTAACTAACTCTAGAGCATTCTGCTGTCGAGAACTGCTCTAATGGGATATAGGTATAAGTGTCCCTTAGACTTGAGATCACCATAGTGGCTTGCAAGCAACTCACTATGCTTTAGTATCAAACTAACTAAATTTCTAATCTAATGATGAAAGATTTTTAGGTATAGTCAAATGCTTATGATGTCGATGAGGGATCAAGATGGGATTGACCACTCCAAGAGTTGGAGAAGAATGCATCACTATATTTCAATGTAGCAAAATCTTATCCAGGATAATCCATAAGATGGATTTGATATTTTGAAATATAATGTAGATAACCTAATCAGACTAACAAGTAAACTTTAAGGTATCCTACAAGCATTTTGGTCAAGGGGATGAATTATATGGAAACTATATCCATAGGGGTTCAAAGGATATTGTTCTGCACATTCGACCTATTTGACGATCGGGTACCATTACTAGATGGTCACTTTGATTGGTATAGAAATTTATTTCTATGCTATCTACATAAGTTCGAACATATGGGGTCACACATTTATGTATTCTTAATTTGATTGAATGGTTGATCAATGATTAAGAATCGTTCTTAGGTCAAACAATCAATATGATTGATGTTTGACCTTGTGCAAGTATTGTAGGAGGATCGATTAGCAATTAAATTACTAATTAACTTTATTTGATTAAGCCAGAGGACTGAGATTAGTTTTAGTTAAATATGATTTAATTAGATTTAGTTTGGACTTGATTGGATCAAGCCTAATAGATTTATTGGATGAGTCAATTGCATGGAAGAACGAGTCCTAGTTTAATTAGGACTTGTATTAATCTAATTTCTAATTTGATTAGAATATTAAATTAGAATTAAATTTGATTTAATCTAATTTAATTAGATTTTTAATTAGATTAACACTTATTCTAATTAGGTTGAATTAAATCTAATTTAATTTGGTTAAAAAATGAAGTTTGACCAACTCAAATCGGAAGTCCTAGTGTGACTAGGACTTTCCTTTCCTTGCACCATCCTAATTCCCAACACCGATGCATTTTTTTCTTTGAATTTTTTCATGAAAATATTCTCTCCCAGGCCTTCACACACACCTCATCTCCTCCCTTTCTTTCTTACATGGAAAATTCTATGTGGACCAAGTCAGAGGATTTTGAGTTGATTTAAATTCTATGAGATAGAATTTTAAGTAACTAAAACTCCTCCCTTTTTGCTCCAATTCTACCCAAATTTTTTCTAGGATTTTTATGGCTTTTATGGGGCTTTTTGTGCAACATTCCCTGGTGGTCCACACAAAAAATAAATGTGGGGGCGTCAAAGAGTTGAGCACCCCAAGTGTAGCCTAATTTGGTTAATCCTTGCTAGGTATTTGACCAAGATAAGGATTCCTTTACAACTCTTTATTTAAAGAGTCTTTTAATCTGGTTTTTTTAGAAGAGAAAAACTTGAGAAAGGACACTTTGGGCATTAGAAAATGTGGGTGTAAATATCTTGGGCATGAAAATTTTATGGAGAGAGAAACCTAAGTGTTGGTGAGAGAAATAAGGAAGAAGAAGGGTCTTCTTCTAGGATGTTGGTGCAGCAAACTACAGACACCGAAATTTAGCTAAAGTTGAAGAAGATGAGGTCACCACCAGGATCTACAAAATAAGTCCAAATCGGAGGTGACGTGGCTCCAGTAGGATCCTTCGATGGTCAAGTCAGTTCTCCATCCATAGAAATGGAGCACTTAAAAAATTTTAGTAGAATTTTTAGCTTAAAGAGAATACATATCTAGAGGATCTCTTATATAGGCGAAGCTCGTAACAAATAGATGGCGATGGCCATGACTGCCTAATAATAGGTGAAGGAGAGCACACAGGGTATCTAGCTTTACTTTTGAAAAAAATTTTCAAAAAATATATGCAGTAGAAATAATTATTAATCAAATTAATAATAAAAGCTATAGATCATATAAAAAAATCCTACACACTATAGGATCTAATGTATCATATATGCATGCATATCTGAAAATAAAAACAGCAACCGTAGTAAAACTATTTTACTGCTCTATGTATTCAGAATATGTTATCTTTTCACGAGTAGATGATCTCCACAATCTGATCTCCAATGTGTAGATCTGAACACCGCAATGCAGCCACACACGCATTTGGCCTTCATGGGTAATCCACACGAGACCCTGATCTCAATCAACTCCTCCTGACTGCTAGCTTGTGTAGAAGTTTTTGTAGGCTGATGTAGATTAAACTCTTTTTGATCTTCTTCATGGGCTCTTTGGATGCTCCGGATCCCAATGAATGTAGAAGAGATGTAGCAGAGGCTTTTACCAAGATCTATGAATTCACTGTTAGATATGTGTGCCCTAGAAGCTAGATTGGCTGACACTTGTAATACACTTCTAAGGACAAAATTATAATTTTAATTATAAATAATAAAATAGGTTATTTTTTATCACAGTGTGTATTTTAAAAGTGTCTGTGATATATCCTTTGAGTTAATGATAATAATAGTTCATATTTTCAAGAGTTGAAAATTTAAGACATAAATTTTCATGATTAACTCAAAAAATGCTCCCGACCATAGGATCATCATGAGGATGGTGATTGATCCAGAAGGTTGGTGTACGATCACTTTTTTAGGAGAGATAAGTCTTAAGTCTATGGTGTAGAGACACCAAAGCGAGAGTATAGGTACTTGTTAGAGGATAAGGGCATTGAGCATGACCACCTCGAACAGTCATAAGGAAGTCTACCTTCTCATCGATGACTGGCTCGAAGCTGTAGTGTTGTGTCTAGTTCTTTGACCTGAGGTGCATCAACAGTTCACCTTGAGGGTATTATAGTTTGACTATACCATAACTCGATCTCCTAGGTATTCAAAATCCTGAGGTGTATGTTGGCTATAGCATATTTATTATAGGAATTGGATTACTCCAATAGGAGATCTATCTGCCTCGGTAGATAAGGAGCAGCCCTATGATAATCATGAGAATCAAGTCCATAAGTCCATGGCCATGGCGGAGTGAAATAATAGAAAGAGTTTCTATTAAGATTTTTCACATTGGACTTGAATCGAATGATTAATTTATATGATGGAAAGTAGGGTTTGACGAGATCATCTTAACCCTAATCTGGTCGGGGCTAAAGATAGAGAAACTTAATCACATAGGTAACTACACCGAGAGATTCATTTTTAGTTATGATGGATTGCCATCATATGTTGCTAGTGTCACTGATGGATTTTAGGAGTAATTAGAATAATTTGGATGATCGATCATACTAGTTATCTGAATCAGAAAAGTTCAGATCTATCGAAAGATGTTTTGATGATGTCGATGATAGAGATCACGATGTATCCCATTACCATATGGAACTAAACCTAATTAGATCACATAAACAAAGGTTTGGATCTGGATGTCATCAATTGGAGTAACCCAATTCAATTGATTTAAATAAGATTCAATTAGGTTCAAGAAAATCGTGCTAGCACATGGTTGAGCCTAATATTCTCCTTTAATAATCATTAAAGCTTGTGTCGACTGAGCCAAATGTATTTGAGCTCACTCAAAAATCTTTACTTGATCTGACTGGAGCTTGTCCAGGTTAGAAAATTATTATCTTAATTTATGAGATAAATTTAAAACAATACCTGCCATTTTTTGTCATCTGCTAAATATTATTTTCGGACATTGGTTAAATATTGACCCTGGACACTTAGGCATCTACCCATATGTCATGCACCCATAGGAGAGTACCTGAAGACTTGTCCCCCTGCTAAAATGTAGATAGGAAGAGGGTGCATGCCTAGGGAGTCATGCATCCCATGAGGATAAAGCTGGAGTCCCATACAGATGGGACTCCAGGATTGCTTCAGGGGATTAAACTGTATGGCGCCAAAAAGTCTTATTTGATCCAGTCTTGGCACCACCTTAGGAGGGTTTTAAGAATCTCTCATCTGATTGGATTAGATATATCATCCCACCAATCAGATTTAGATCTGATTGCACATAGGGCCGTGATTGGCCAAAATGATGTGGCACGGCATGATGCAGCAGGGTCTATATAAACCCTATCTATGCTTAGAATTTAATGCTTCTACCTTTAGCTCATGTCACATAGCCTCTCTCCCTCCTTCTCCATGCCATCCCCTGGTCCTCTCTCTCCTCTCCACATCCAAGGGCTTTTGGGCTTGAACAAGGTGTGATCTAAGAAAGTGAAAGGCGTCAGAAAAGGAAGAAGGCAGCATTACTGCAAGAGACAACGGCTGTTCTTCAAAAGCAGTTTTGAAGATCTTTAAGATTAGATTTAGATCTAATTTTTGGAGGATTGATTGAGAAGGAGAAGATCTCCAGATCCTGCCCGAGTGGATACTGGTAGGAGCTAGGTGCTTGCATGGCTACATCCAGAACCTTAGGCAAATATCGGGATCATCATAGGATAATTGGATTACCAAAAATAAAGGTATAATTAAATTAAATTAAATTTTTATTTTTATTTTTATTATCAGATCAATAAGATTAGATCTAATTAGGATCTCAGAGAAAGAATTTTTGAAATATCCCTCTTGATCCAATTAGATCTGAACGGACCTGATCCAGAAAATAAGGCTTTTCCCTTCACTCACGACCCTCATTCGTTCCTCTTAGATCTAAATCCCAAACTCTAAATAGATTCTAGGGTATGCACTCACCCAAATACCCTTGCACCTAGAACTCTTTCCTAGTTTTTCTCATGCATGCAGAGAAGAGACATTCTCTTCTCTCCATTGCTCTCTCCTCTCTTTTGTTAGTTCTCTCCTTTTGCATGCCCATAAAATTTGGTATTTTATAGATTGCATAAACAAGAGAGGCATGAGGAAAAGGTTTAGACCAAGTGGTTATCCATTCAAACTTAAATCCTATTTGAATTAAACATGTAATCAGATTAAACCTATCCATAAGGTGTGTGAGAAGAGAGAACTCATGCCCTCCCTTGCATGGAAAAATTCACGAGAAACCTCTTTCTCATAGAGATAGTTTGGTGCAAGTTTAGGTGATGTGGTGCATGGAAAGACTAGTCAAACTAGTCTCAATATTTGTCATCCAATTGAACCATTCCAATCCAAATTGGTTAGGCCCAATTAGACCAGATTAAATCTAACTTATTTTGACTTAATTAGGCTTATTAAATCCTAATCAAATCAAGAATTAATCAAGCCAAACCCCTAATCAAATCTGAGATTAAACCTCCTTGATGATTAGATCATCTTATAACCTAATTAGGTCAAATCCAAATGAATCTAATTCAATTGATCTTGTTCCAAAAATAATCACTCAATCAATTTGAGTTAATTAGTGATCAAATTCACTAATTAAACTTCTCTTGATCAGCCATTGAATTGGGTAGGAACTTTTAGTATGTGTGACCCCGTAGGTTCGAATCTAAGCCGATAACATAAGAACAAATTTTCTGTACTAATCGAAGTGACCATTTAGCAATGGTACCCAACACTCGGATTGATCAAATAGTACAATCACAATATTTAGAATCTATGTGAATATAGTTACCGCATAATTCATCCCTTTAACCTCTATACATACGATGACTTAGGGTTTAACTATCAACTCTGGAAGATACATCCAAATTATGTCTCAAAATAATTAGTCCTGTGATCTTTCAATAGAACTATCCTGGCCAAGGCTTTGCTAAATTGAAATACTATTGAATATATCTTTTGAATCCAGGAGTGGTCAATCCCATCTTGACTCACACACCGACTCCTGCAGTATTTGACTGTACCCAAAAATCTTCCATCATCGAATTAAAAATTCAGGTAGTCCGGCACCAAAGCATAGTGAGGTTCTTAGAAGTAACCATGGTGGTCTTAGGTCGGAGGGATACTTATTTTCATATTCCATTAGAGTAATTCTTCATAGAAGAAAAGCTCCAAAAATAGTCATGTTTAGTGCAGATGTACCCCTACATCTTATCTGCATGAAGTACCAGTGTCTCCACACTCCTTGATTAAGAGGACAACCAACCTATATGGCACATAATGACCTATACTCAATAAACATTGTCGTTCTTGATAATAACATATCAATTAATCACGAACATATTTAAGAACTAAACAACAAATCCTCCTTTATTGATTCTAAATAGTCCTATGGACTTCATTACAATAGACAGGAGTTCATTAGAAGATGAAAGATTTGTGATAAAAAAGCTAGAATAACTTTTATTCAATTAATAATTTATATACAATTACATGAAATAGCACAATCATCAACAAACTGATGATTGGCTTTGAGACACTATTCCCAACAATCTTCCACTTAGCCTAAAGTCAATCGGTGCAGTATCGTATACCTATCTTTGACTTGAAATCATCGAACTCTTTCACCATAATGGCTTTAGCGAATGGGTCAGCCAAGTTCTCCTTCCCGTCGATCTTTTGAAGATCGACATCACCTCGATCCACGATCTTTCGAACAAGATGGAAGCGATGTAGAATATGCTTCATCCACTTGTGTGCTTTTAGTTCCTTCGCCTGAGTAATGCCTCCAGAGCTATTACAGAAGAGCAAAATTGGACCATCAAGAAAGGATGCTACTCCAAGCTTGATGATGAACTTCTTCAACCACACCGCTTCTTTAGTAGCATCTGATGCAGCAACATACTCCGCCTCATATCTTGAATCAGCCATGGTGTGCTACTTGAAACTTTTTCAATAGATATCTCCACCATTAAGGATAAATACATACCTCGACACACTCCTACTGTCATCAAGATCAAACTAAAAATTGGAGTCTGTAAATCCCATAAATTTCATATCTAACTCACCATAAACAAGCCACTGGTTCTTAGTATTTTTCAAATACATCAGGATGGTTTTAACAACCTTCCAGTGGTTCTCTCCTGGATCAGATTGGTATCTACTCACTACCCTTAGTGAATATGCCACATCTTATCTCATACATGTCATGGCGTACATGATAGAACCCACTACTGAAGCATATGAAATTCTACTCATATATCCTCTCTCTCTTCAGGTGTTGTCAGACAATCCCTCTTCGAAAGAAAAATTTTATGACCTATCGGTAGATAGCCTTTCTTGAAATTCTTCATGCTGAACCTCTTTAGCACAATGTCAATGTACGTGGACTGGGACAACCCAAGCAATCTTTTAAATCTATCTCTATAGATCTTCATCCCTAGGATATAGGAAGCTTCTCCTAGATTCTTCAAGGAGAACTGTGATAACAGCCAGATCTTTATTCCTCGTAATGCAAGGTCATCATTCCTGATTTAGAGAATGTCATCCACATATAAAATCAGGAATACAACTGCTAGATCATTAGCCCACTTATATATGCAGGGCTCTTCTTCGTTCTTAATGAAGCCATACGTCTTGATCGTCCTATCAAAACATATGTTCCAACTTCGAGAAGCCTACTTCAGTCCATAAATGAACTTTTGAAGCTTGTACATCTTAGACTCATCTATGGATCTGAAACCTTTAGGTTATATCATATACACCTCTTCACCCAGCTCTCTATTTATGAAAGCTATTTTCACATCCATTTGCCAGATTTCATAGTCCAGATGTGTAGCTATTGCAAGCATGATCCAAATGGACTTTAGCATTACTACAGGAGAAAATGTCTCTTCATAGTCAATACCATAAAATTGACAATACCCCTTGGCAACCAAATGGGCTTTATAGGTCTCCACCTTTCCATCTACACCTCTTTTTCTTTTGAAGATCCACTTACACCTTATAAGTTTTACCCCTTCGGATGGATCAACTAATGTCCATATGTCATTGACCTTCGTGGACTCTATTTTGGATTGCATGGTGTTAAGCCATTTTCTAGAATTAGATCTCTACATTGCATCCATGTAGGTGATCAGATTCTCATCATTCTCATCGAGTTCGACAGGATCTCCATCTCGGACCAAGAAATCATAGTATCTATCCGACTAATGTGGTACTCTACCAAATCACCTTAAGGATGTAGGTTCAATAGACTCTGGATCTAATTGAATCAAATTCAGTTCAAGTTTAGCTACTTGTATTGATTCTTCCACCTGTCGAACTTCCTCAAGCTCGACCTTAGAGGCATTAGTCTCTTCACCATGAAACTCCTTTTCTAAAAAGACTACCTTAAGACTGACAAACATCTTTTGTTCATCAGCTAGGTAGAAGTAATATCCTTTGGTCTGTTTCGGATACCCTATAAAGCTACACTTGTCAAACCTAGGTTCGAGCTTGTCCATTACTAAATGTTTGATATAGGCCAGACACCCCCAAATCCTAATATGCGAGAGTACTGATTTAGGTCCTGTCCACATCTCATATGGTATTTTAGAAATAGACTTACTCAAAACCCTACTCAGAATATAATAAGCTAACTCGAGCACATATCCCCAAAGAGAGATTGGCAGATCGACAAATTTCATCATAGATCGAATCATGTCCAATAGGATCCGATTTCTTCTTTCAGATAAACCATTATGCTATGGTGTTCCAAGAGGAGTTCATTGGAAGTGAATTCTATTCTCCCCAAGATATGTCAGAAATTCACTAGAAAGATACTCACCCTTTCGGTCAGACCAAAGAGTTTTAATAGTTCTTCCAATTTGCTTTTCTACTTTATTATAGAATAGTTTGAACATTTCAAATGACTCCGACTTATGCTTCATTAAATAGACATATCCATACCTTGATAGATCATCTATTAAGGTTATGAAGTAGAAATATCGACCTCTAGTGCTTGTGCTTATGGGTCCACATGCATTAGTATATACTAGATCCAGGAGTTCACTGGCACGTTCAACCTTTCCAATAAAAGGTGACTTGATCATTTTCCTAAGAATCTAGGACTCACAGATCAAAAGTGATTCACAATCACCGACCTCAAGAATTTCTTCTTTAGCCAACCTATTTATTCTATTCTTATTGATGTGACCTAGCCTACAATGCCAAAGGTAGACTTCGGACACTTCATCTAATCTAGGGCATTTATTGAAGATTTGGACTATGTTAATAGGTTATGATAATAGATATATTTTATTATTCAATTATCCAACACAAACTGTAACACCATTAAAAATGATATCATAAAAATATGTTTTTATTGAAAATTGATAACTGTTCTTGGCCAAAAGGCCTATAGAAATTACATTCAATAAAAATTTTGGATAAAAGTGACAATCACTAAGAATAACTCTATGAGAATTGATTACTAGGTTCATGATTCCTAAAGCTAGAACTAGAACTTATCTTCCATCTCCAACATTCAGAAATCAATCACCTTCATCAAATCTCCAATTGACATGTAAATCCTGCATCAAATTATAAATATGATAAGAACTTTCGATATCTAATACCCAGGCAGTAGTATCACAAATTGAGAAGTTGCAAGGGGTTATCATATAATTACCTTACACAGCAACTACTTGCTTCCTCCTTAGTCTATTTGGATCCAGTAAGGCAATGCACTGAGGATAATTTTTCTTCCAATGCCCTCACTTCTTACAAAAGAAGTATTCCACCAGGCTCTGATCGGGCTTGTTCATCTTGGTCTGACCCTATGCATTC
Source organism: Cocos nucifera (assembly GCA_006176705.1). NCBI lineage: Eukaryota > Viridiplantae > Streptophyta > Magnoliopsida > Arecales > Arecaceae > Cocos > Cocos nucifera. The sequence goes on along the minus strand of QRFJ01006262.1, from coordinate 14,078 downwards.
ATCCCGATATGAGGTTGCACCTTCTTCTTCTTCTTCTTGTTCTTCTTCTCTTTCTTAAAGAGTCGACTAGAAGAAGATCCTCTCACTACATTCACCAACCCCTTCTTGAGCTGGTGATCCTTCTCAAAGTTCTGTAGCAACCCCAATAATCTATGGTAGTTCACCACAGGCTTTGTCATTCCAAAATGAGTAAGGAATGGGAGGAAGAACTTGAGCAATGAATTTAGGATTGCATCCTTCCCAAGCTGCTCATGTAGAAGAAAATCTAGCTTACTCAGGCATTCAATCATCTCGATCATGTATAATACATGATCAGTGACTGATGCCCCATCCCTAATACAAGCATTGAAAATGGCATAACTACTCTTATGCCTTTCAACGTTGTCAGGCATGCCAAAGAAGTAGTTTAACATTTGAAGCATCTCCTCAGGTTGGGCATTTTCAAACCTACAACTAAACTCATCATTCATTGCCATCAGCATTATGCACCCAATGGTGGTACGATCATTAAGCCACTTCTGGTAAGTGTCTCTAACCATCTTAATAGTGTTTGGGACTGGCTCCTTAAGTGCCAGATCAGTCAATACATATAAAATCTATTCATGCTCCAGGATGATCTTTAACTTTCGATACCAGCTATCGAAGTTGGGTTCCCTGAGTTTATCATTGTCCAACAATGACTAGAGCGATAGGATAGTGGCTATTTCTATACAAAAGAAAAATCATAGATCTAATTAGTATATGAATTATTTACTCTAAAAACTTAGACATTAGTCTAAAGGTTCTCTCACTATTTTGTTCAAATCGGTAGCCTCTACCTCCAATTTGAGGAATTATCTCTAATTTTTTAGTGGATACTAGAATCCACATAGACTACACACGAGCCCAACTATGGTTGGTCAACCCATGTGCATCTATGGGTAGGTTCATAATCAATTATTTCATCAAATAACTTCTAATAATTTAATTTTTGCCCCAAAAATCTAATCAGTAGGCTTTGGCCTCCACTAAAAGATCTAGTTAGGTCCAACCATTAACATGACCAAATTTGGTGCATCAGACTAACGAATGATTAGGCTCGACTTTGGTCGGCCAACCTGACCACCATTAGAAAGGCACGACTGATAGGTACGCGGTGCTGTCGTTAAGACACCGTATTTATCAGTTTAATCCGACTTCTTAAAATTATTAAAAAAATACGTAGATAGCAATGAGTCGGGTCGAATCCACAGGGAAGGTAGTGTTTTTAGATTTGAAATCTTTGATTTTGTAAAAGAAAAAGATAAAAAAGAAGAGTTTTGAGATCAAAAGTGAAGTCGAAAAATAAAAAGCAAAAATTAAAAGATGCAAGAATTTAAACTTGGTACTAAGATCTACTAGTTAGATCTTAGCATCTACTTGTAAAGCAATAATTTAAAATGCAGAAATTAAATTACAATAAAAAGCAAGAAATTAAAATGCAAAAATAAAATTTTTATTAACTAAAATTTTAGAATTTAAATACATAAAATTTAAAAAAATAAAATAGCCTGATCTCTGATCTTGGATCGGCATTGGCAGAAAGATGGTGTAGAAGCTCGGCTCTTCTTCTCGGCACCCGTTGCTTCGAAGCAGCCTTTAACCCATAGCCTGGCTTCGCCCTGTACCAAAGCTTCACCTTGATCGGAGATGTTAATTTTTGATGGCCTGGGGTCCTTTTTATAGAGCTAGGAGGGCTGGATATTTTTTCTAAAGGCAATATGGGACTAATAGCCTTTGTAATCATAAAAATATAAAGAAATTCGGATAAAATTTCAATCAAAATAGCTCTGATATGACTCTGCTAAATCTGATAAAATCCAGCCATTCAACAGGAATCCAACGGTCCAAAAATCATCAAAATCGGATGCAGATAAGCTCAGATCGGGTCGGATTAAATTCTGGCCGTTGGATCGCGCTTGATCGAGGAAATCTGGCCGCAAATCGTGCTTCGGGAGTCTTGATCGCCGCCGGCAGCATTCTGGACCGTCGGATCATCGCCTGGATCGAGCGCTGCCATCCGATGGTGATCCGCGTGATGTTTGTATCTGAATAAAATTCGGAAGCAACCACAGCCGTCCGATCCTGACCGCAAACAACCACATCCGTCCGATCGCGCAATAACTGTTCCCATGGACCGCGTGGACCGGCCGCACCGCACACCGCAACCAATCAGCGCCGCTGTTGTCGGACGAAAAGACTGAATTACCCTTGTGAGCCGCGATAAATTTCTGTAGACCCTTAAGGGGTCTAGGTCCACCACGTGGCAATCTCTGATTCGCCGGAATTTGCTGAGCTGGCGGTCCACGCCTGGATCGTGGACCGGCTGATGGCTTCAACGGCTGAGTCGGCTTGATGGCTCGGCTTGGCTTGGTGGCTCGGCTTGCGGAGCCGGCTGAGCCGTTTTCTTTTTTATTTAATTTTTATTTATTTTATATTTTTAAAAATTCATATCTTTTTCATTTTAGCTCCGTTTTACTTGAAATTTATTTCGTTGTGATCAAAAAAATGAGCTCTTTCTATTGATAATAAAATTTTATTTTTTAATTTTTATTAATTTTTATTATTTTTTAATTAATTTTTTAATTAATAAAAATATGAATTTTTCAAAAATTATATATAAATTGATTATTAATTTTTAAAAATTAATATCAATTAATTGATAAATTAATACTTTTATTGGTGAATTTATGATGTTTATCACACCCCCCAACTTAAGCTTTGCTCGTCCTCGAGTAAAGAAAGAATTTAGTTTTAAATACCTTTTAACTTTAGAGTTTCGAATTTTACCTAAGCAATTTTCAAAATGGCCATTGATATTCAGTAGAGCTTAAATGAGATATATCATTGGGGTATTAATACTTATCAATAGAAAAATTAAGTAAAGAACATTAAATTTTTCAGAACTTTTTCTAAATTATTCCACTTTTATCTCTGATTTGTCTAAACTTTCATATAGGCAGGTGTATTGCTACTTCCATCCTTCATTTATTAATTTTTATTTTCACATTGCCCACTTTTTGATGCGAATATCATTGCTTACTTAGGCAACGGGACCCGGTTACTCGGTGGGAAACCAATGTTTCTTTTTTTTTTTTTTTTTTTTTTTTAACGTTGTACCACTATTGAGTGTCTTAACTCCTTAAGCTTTCTATTTGATCCATGTAGCGAGTCTTGGGCCAATGACTCCCAAACCAGTTGGCTTTAGGGCACTAGGTATAGAATACCCCTCGGGCTTACTAGCTCGAATCAAATAGGCTACGAGTTAAGACTAGCTTTACAACGAGCTTCTTTGCCCTTCCCACCTTTTGACGCGAAACTCAATGCTTGCTTAGGCAAAGAGGCCCGGTTACTCAGTGAGAAGTACTTGGAAACTATTTTATTAAAATAAATTTTTATATGAAGAAATGTATAGTTACCCTACACAAGCCTATAAAAAGTAGACTTTTCTTTGATGCTAGTAAAAATAATTAGAAATGCTCCAAGGAAAAAATTTTTTATGTTCTGGACTTAACTCTTTATTGAATTTTCTTAATACTTGATTCCTCAATATCTCATAGATTCTCTGATCTGTGTATCAATTTTCTTTTAAAAATGCTTAGTTTTATTCGATTCTTAAGCATAATCAAGTATCTAAATACTAAATACTAACTTTTTTTGAGGACTTAAAATTTTAAAAAATTTTATTTTTCTCTACCCCCAGCTTAATCGACATTGTCCTCAATGGAGAAGAAGAAAAAAAATAAAGGATGTAATAAAAAATGGAAGAATACACCTATATTTTATTTATTTATTTATTTATTTATTTATTTTATTTTATTTTTTTGGTCCAGCACATGCCTTTACAAATTTGAGCTCTCCCTCCAACTTATTCAAATTATCCTAAAAAGAAAATAAGATAAATTAGATAAAAACTAAATATTGGGTTGCCTCCCAACAAGCGCTAAGTTTACCGTCTTCAGCCAGACACAATGTAGCTCACTATCCTGTGTCGAATATTGGATTGACAAATTCCAATGGTTTTGGATTGCCAATCTCAGAAAGTTGATTTTGATTTTTAATCCCATTATTGATATATTCACTGTTAATTTTTGGGATATATTTTATGATTACATTCTCAGACCCATGTTTATTAAGAATTACTCCTATTTGTTCTTCTAAAATGCTCATGAATGGAGTTTTAGGAGTTAAGTTTGATTCAATGGGTGCTGGAATGGTGACTAAAGGCGGTTTTAATTCTGGAGGTAAATTAATGTGATCCTGCTTAAACAACTCCATTGATATTTCATTACATGCCTTTTGATTTTTATAAGAAGAACCAGCTTCTAGGGTTGAAGGGAATAGGACATTAGGTTTATAAGTCTCGGGTAAATCATCTATTCTCTTTTCCCTTATTTCTATCTCATTTAAACTGGAACTAGCATCAGTACTAATTCCTGGCTTGGGTTCTTCTATGTGGTTAGTCTCAGTACTAACCAATTCCTCTAAATTTTTCATTTTGGCTAGCATCAGTACTAGCCTCTCTCACCTGGTCTTGGTATGGGTCCATAAGAATCCTATAGCTTTTAAGTTCAGAAATTACTTTGGTATTCTCTAAATTGAGGATTCTTAGATGAAACATTAGATTGATAATTTAATCCAGGTGGTTGGTGGTCATTAGGTGGGTTATTTGAAATTGGTAGGTTCGGTAGTTGATCTAGTTCTCTCCTCATGTTAGACTCAACTAATTATCCTATTTGAGCTTCTAGTCTGGCGATAGATTGCTGTTGAGTTAGAATTAATTGTTGAAGTTGGTTAAATCTATCATCAGCTAGATTGGTCTGTTGAGGAGGTGGGTATGAAGGCTGATTATAATATGATGGCTGGTTAAACTGACTAGGCTGACCATTATTATAGGCATAATTTTGATAATTTTGCTCAAGTGAAATTTGGGTCTGAGCCTGAGTCTGTTGGGATGTCCAAGAAAAATTAAAGTTACTCCAATCTGAATTATATGAATTTGAAAATGGGTCATTAATCAATTTGGAGTATCCTTGAGTAGCTTGAACTTGTTCTTGGATAAAATATGGAAACTGTGCAGTCATAGGATATTCACTTACATGATGGGTTGGACTAGCACAGATTGAATAACTCTCCTGATAATTAGAAGATTGTTGACCTAGGGTTAGGAGTTGATCTATTTTCTGATCAAGAAGGTCAACTTTATCTAATTTTTGGACTATTAGATTTATATTAGCCATTTGATTATTATGTTTAATATGAATCAACCATTCAATTAAGTTCAACTAAATCAGAAAAAGCGATTTCCTACCATGCATGTATTAGTGTAACCCTAATGTATGGTTTAAAAAAATTTTAGAATATTTTTTTTTTATTTTTATTATTATTATTTTATTATATTAAAAATTAATTTTTTTAATTATTTTTATTTATTAATTTTAATTTAATTTAATTTAATTTAATTATTAATTTTTAGTTAGTTTAATTTAATTTTTATTTTATTTTATTTTTATTTTATTTTTAGAGGAGTAAGAAAAAGAAAGAAAGAGTTCTAAAGAAGAGGTCCTAAGGAGTCCTAGAACTAAGAAGAAAGAGAAGAATTCGGTTTAATTAGATTTAATGTTGGTTAGCAATCAAGTTGGTCAATCAATCCTGACTAAGGGTTATCCTAGATCTAGACAGCTCCTAACTGCCAAGGTCACCTTCAAGCCCTCCAAGTGTAGGATTAGCCAATCAACTAGCCAGGTAAGTGTAAGGTCGGTGGGAGTCCCCCCGTTGCTTGCCTTAGACACCAATTATGCTTGGCCAGGTAAGCGAACGGAACCAATTAGAAACCACCTTCCTTCGGGCCCAATCGTCCCTGAACCACTTTCCTAGACACCAGTCAAATTGACTTATCCTAACCCGGTTCAACTCTTAGGATTCCTTATCCTATTGAGCTCGAGTTCCTAGGGTTGATGTCTAATTGATTTTAAAATTAAAGGCTTAGGTCAATGCAGGATGCTGGTTGGTTGTTTGTGGGCTAAGGAAGGGTGATCAAATCCCCACCTTATCTTGTTTAATTGGATTGTGCCCTTAATTTGATTTAATATGAATATGCATAAAAAAAAAAAAATTCAATCAAAGGATTTTATGCAATTTAAACTAGATGCATGCAACTAATTGAATTCTGAAAGGCTTACCTTGCCTCCAGCAATCACCAAAAAAAAATAAAAATAAAAATAAAAATAAAACTAATATGATGCATGCTCTAAGCAGTTAAGATTTCTAATCTTGTCATGAGATTTTTAATTAGGTTTAAATGAATATTTTTTTAAATTAATTTAAAAATAAAATAAATAAATAAATAAATAAAAAGAAAAGAGGACTAGGGTTAGGATTGATCTCACCAGGCAAAACTTAGATGCTTTCTTCTTTTTTTTTTTTTTCCTACAAAATAAATAAAAAAAATTAGTAAGCAATATTAAAAATTTTAATATAATTAATTTATAAAAAAAAATCAAAGAAATCAAAGAAAAAAAATAGCATCTATTCCTTCCCCGGCAACGGCGCCAAAAACTTGGTGCGTTTGCCGAAATTATTTTTAATAAATCAAAGAAATCAAAATCAAAAATCAAAAACCTTCCCCGGCAACGGCGCCAAAAACTTGATAGGACGCGATGCTGTCGTTAAGACACCGTGTTTATCAGTTTAATCCGACTTCTTAAAATCATTAAAAAAAATACGTAGATAGTAGTGAGTCGGGTCGAATCCACAGGGAAGGTAGTGTTTTTAGATTTGAAATCTTTGATTTTATAAAAGAAAAAGAAAAAAAGAAGAGTTTTGAGATCAAAAGTGAAGTCGGAAAATAAAAAGCAAAAAATTAAAAGATGCAGAATTTAAACTTGGTACTAAGATCTACTAGTTAGATCTTAGCATCTACTTGCAAAGCAATAATTTAAAGTGCAGAAATTAAATTGCAATAAAAATAAAAAGCAAGAAATTAAAATGCAAAAATAAAATTTTTATTAACTTAAAATTTTAGAATTTAAATACATAAAATTTAAAAAAAATAAAATAAAATAGCCTGATCTCTGATCTTGGATCGGCATTGGCAGAAAGATGGTGTAGAAGCTCGGCTCTTCTTCTCGGCACCCGTTGCTTCGAAGCAGCCTTTAACCCATAGCCTGGCTTCGCCCTGTACCAAAGCTTCACCTTGATCGGAGATATTGATTTCTGATGGCCTGGGGTCCTTTTTATAGAGCTAGGAGGGCTGGATATTTTTTCTAAAGGCAATATGGGACTAATAGCCTTTGTAATCATAAAAATACAAAGAAATTTGGATAAAATTTGAATCAAAATAGCTCTGATATGACTCTGCTAAATCTGATAAAATCCAGCCGTTCAACAGGAATCCAACGGTCCAAAAATCATCAAAATCGGATGCAGATAAGCTCAGATCGGGTCGGATTAAATTCTGGCCGTTGGATCGCGCTTGATCGAGGAAATCTGGCCGCAAATCGCGCTTCGGGAGTCTTGATCACCGCCGGCAGCGTTCTGGACCGTCGGATCATCGCCTGGATCGAGCGCTGCCGTCCGATGGTGATCCGCGTGATGTTTGTATCTGAATAAAATTCGGAAGCAACCACAGCCGTCCGATCCTGACCGCAAACAACCACATCCGTCCGATCGCGCAATAACTGTTCCCATGGACCGCGTGGACCGGCCGCACCGCACACCGCAACCAATCAGCGCCGCTGTTGTCGGACGAAAAGACTGAATTACCCTTGTGAGCCGCGATAAATTTCTGTAGACCCTTAAGGGGTCTAGGTCCACCACGTGGCAATCTCTGATTCGCCGGAATTTGCTGAGCTGGCGGTCCACGCCTGGATCGTGGACCGGCTGATGGCTTCAACGGCTGAGTCGGCTTGATGGCTCGGCTTGGCTTGGTGGCTCGGCTTGCGGAGCCGGCTGAGCCGTTTTCTTTTTTATTTAATTTTTATTTATTTTATATTTTTAAAAATTCATATCTTTTTCATTTTAGCTCCGTTTTACTTGAAATTTATTTTGTTGTGATCAGAAAAATGAGCTCTTTCTATTGATAATAAAATTTTATTTTTTAATTTTTATTATTTTTTAATTAATAAAAATATGAATTTTTCAAAAATTATATATAAATTAATTATTAATTTTTAAAAATTAATATCAATTAATTGATAAATTAATACTTTTATTGGTGAATTTATGATGTTTATCAACGACCAAATTATCATATTATGAATGATAATTTCATTGGTCAATAAGCACCAGATCTTTGGACCTCTAATGATTATTAAACTAATTGATTCATTATCACTCAACTTAGTGGAAGGCTATGACTTAGTTATAACCATAACTTTATCATTTTACGGATCTAATAATTTTAGAAAATTTTATTAACCAATTTTATAAAGAATTAATAAGCCAATTTGGATCCTCCCACTGACTTCATCAAGTCAGATAAATAAGGACCTAATTAAAGCCGACATTAGGAGCATCTAAATCAGTCAAACTAGTTTACTTAATAGACATGGGTGATCCCAAATCACTAAGTGGTCTAATCAAAATCTAATTCACCAGGATGGCTAGGTAAGTAAGATCAGTGGAAGAGATATGCCATTAACTCATCAAAGATCGAATTAGTGCGAGTAGCTCCTGATTAAAAATCATTGGTCTGAGCTATCAGACTTATCTTAGACACCTTTTGATTCATTAGTTTCAATTTGACCGATCTAGCAATTTTAGGTTCAACCACGTAGCCACAAATCAAGTCCATTTGGTCCTCATTAAAGAAATGGGCTTAACCAACTACAACTATTGTAGTTTGGTCTAAAGAGTCCTTGACCTAATCTAATTCAATATTTGATTAGATTTGATCAATTGCTTTAATTTAGTCCATTTTTTAACTAATCTTAGGTCTAATCCAATTAATAGACCTAATTCGACGAACTTGATAACCCACATTTTATGACCAATGACTTAGGGTCTTTAATTCATAATTCTAGAACCTAATTCATCATACTTAATTCTCAATTAAGTTTAAGGTTGAGGGTTGGGGTTCAGCATTTCAAAAATATTTTTCAAATTTTGAAAGGTTCTTTACATTCTAGCACTATTTCACTAAATAGGTCGACTCATTTCAAAAATGGGTTTGCTTATTTCATAAACAGGCACTAGATGTAGGTTTGATCATATAAAACCAACAAAATATGATATTCAGCCAACTTCTTAGTTGGATTGGCTTGGATCCCATCCGAGCTGGCCCAAGTAGAAGCCAAGCTAGCTCAGTTTCTGAGATAGTTGGCTCGGGTAGAGGCCCAAAGGCCATCATTCTCGTCAGGCAGGCTCAAGCTAAGCCAGCTGGAGGAACAATCCAGAAATCGTATCATGCTGGCATGATGGTCGTGTTGGTTTTATTCCTGAGAGAGCCAGCTCAACCAACGAATAGAAGCTTCCTAAGATCTTGTTCAGGTTTAATCTAAAACTATGTACTCAACATAAAAGTCATGAAGTTATTTAGGTCTATTCTAAACACTTTTTCATGATAAAATTTAGATTATAATCTTCAAACACATTATAAAAATTATTAGATTTAATCTAAAGTTTTATGATCAATTTTCTAGATTGTAATGTATCAGGACAATCTCTCCACTATAAGGGATAAATCCTACAGCAGGACAACCAATAGTCCATTCGATCATCATTTTTATTTTTAAGATTAGATTATTATTTAGATTTAATCTAAAAATAATCTAAATCATGCATATATAATACATCAAAGAACCTGCTGCTTTGATACCATTTGAAGGGGGAGCATGCAGGGTATCTAGCTTTACTTTCAAAATTTTTTTCCAAAAAATATACATAGAGAAAATAATTATGAATTAAATTAATAATAAAAGCTATAAATCTTATCTAAAAATCTATATCCTATAGGATCTAATGTATCATATATGCATAGATATCTGAAAATAAAAATAACAACTATAGTAAAACTATTTTTACTACTCTACGTGTTCAGAACATGTTATCTTTTTATAAATAGATGATCTCCACGATCTGATCTCCTTGGTGTAGATCTGAACACCGCAATGTAGCCACACATGCGTCTGGCCTCCATGGATAATCCACATGAGGCTCTGATCTTGATCAACTCCTCTCGAGTGTTAGCTCATGTAGAAGTATTTGTGGGTTGATGCAGATCAAACTCTTTTTGATCTTCTTCATGGGTTCTTTAGATGCTTTAGAACCCAATGAATATAGAAGAGATGTAGCGGAGGCTTTCACTAAGATCTATGAACTCACGACCCTTGATAAGTGGTAAAAATATACTAATAAAAGTATTAAATTATAAAATAAATTAATCTATTTTTTTAGAAATTGATACTTTTGTTAATATTATGTAGGAAAGAGGGCCACCAATATGAAGATCTTATTTTTCTAATTCAGATAAAATAAATTTTAGAAAAAATGAACTTCAAATGAGCTCGAATTGAATTTCAAAAAAAAAAGAGCCGGTCTGGTTCAAACCAGTTCAGAAAAATCGGCTCAGTAGACTGCCCGGTTCGACCGCACCCAACAGACCAACCCGCTAATGCAACGCTGATGCCAAGCTAACGTCAGCATTTTTCATGGCACACGTGGACCATTTGGAGGGCATTTTGGAGATTTCACATGAAGAAGCGTGCTCCGATTGGCTGAAGATTGCGGTGGTCCATGCAACACCGGGCTCGTGCATGGTCTACAGAGGGCAAATTGAGAATTCTATCTAATTCGATGGGCATCTTTCACTGAAATTTGATCAGACGGTCGAAATGCATGCGCTAACGAACGATAGATGTAGCTCCAGATCGAGATCCAACGGTTGAGATTCATCTCGACTTTAAAACTAAGAATCAGAGGCTTCTTTAAGCACAATCTGATGGCTCAGATTCAATCCAAAGATTGATCCAATGGCTGCCATGAATTCGTACTTGATCTAAAATATTTTAAAGATTTTTTAAGTAATTTTTGATCCATTGGATGCTGATCTGAAGGCTAGAATCATCCAGGATCTTAATTTGACTTATGTTAAGAGTTTTAGACCTAATTTAGTTAGAATTTCTTCCAAAAATCCACCTCTTAGCCTATAAAAAGGAGGGCTACCTACTGTTGCTGAGAAGAAAAAAAAAGAGATAGAAAGAAGAAAAAAAAAGAGAAAAAAGAAAAAGAAGAGAAAGAGAAGAGAGAGGCAGAAAGAGAAGAGAGATTTTTGAGAGAAAGAAAAGAAAGGACTTTTAATTTTTATATTCTTTACTTCTTCCGATAATCAAGACATTGATCAAAGAGCTTCTCTTCTTCTTTACCAAGTTTTCCACACCAAGAGCGACGGACAATCAATTTCAGCAATCAAACAGTCTAATTTCTTTATATTTTTTTATTTTATTTGCTATTTTTGAACTTATTATCATGAACTAAATTTTTTTTTACTAAGGCTAAGGTGTAGCCACTCTTTTGATATAATAATCAGTATGATTTATTTTTAATTTTAAATTTTATTCATAAGGAGTATATAAATCTGATCTTAATGCTTTTAGATTACTGACCATCTTCTAATTGATCAGATGAACGTAGATATTACGAACCAAGTACATCTATATTATTGCTTCTTGATTATATATCTTGTATTATGAATCAAATTAGAATTCATATGCATGCAGGAATTTTATTGTGCTTTGGATGCAGCGTATTTTAATTAGAGGATTTTACAAAACTTAATGCATTATTATTTATTTAAATTACACTTAGACCAAAGAATAATTAATAAATATTGATAGTTTTGCTACGCCTGGACCAAAGGATATTGAATGAATTAGGAAACTCCACCGTCGCATGAAATAAAATTAATCTAATAACCCAATTATTGTATTGACCGAGTTGGTGAACCCGATTGCCTTAGTAATACATTGCTCTTAAGATTAAAATCCTAATAATTACACTCCCTCTATTTTCTTAAAATTTTTAATTATTTTTTTATTTTATTCTTTAATTTCTTATTCTCATAAATTGGTCTTCTAAATAGAGCATAACAAAGAGCTTTTCAGTACTTATTTTTTAATCCTCTAGGGATGATACTCTACTCATTTACTTTATTACTTGATCGACTGGTGCAATTGCCCTAGCTATAGATTACATGCATCAAATTTTTGGTGCCATTGTTGGAGATTGTATCTAAAATAATATTAAAATTTTGATCCTAGCTTTACTTTAGAATTTTATTTTTAATTTTTATTATTTTTTAAAAAATTTTTGTTCAGTGCATGATACGTACTAGACATAGTAACTTACTATCTTTAGATCCAGAAATTGAAAGAACCATTAGAAGACTACAACAAGAAAGAAACATGGCAACTGAAGATCCTAACGACATCAATCTAGGATTGGATATGGCGATCGAAGGACAGCATGAAGCTATTCGATCAGTACATCATCCAATAAATGATTACATCACACCATCTATAGTCGATGTAGCTTCAAGCATTAGAAGATCATCTATGTGAGCAAACAACTTCAAAATAAAATCGACGATGATCCAGATGATTCAATCAACTGTCCAATTCAATGGACACGTGCATGATGATCCGAATGCCCATATTTCTAATTTTCTTGAACTTTATGATACTTTTAAAATTAATGGGGTATTGGATGATGCTATTAGATTAAGGTTTTTTTCTTTCTCTTTATGGGACAAAGCTAAAAGTTGGCATCATTCTCTTCCTACAGGTTCTATCACAACTTGGGATGTCCTAGTCCAAAAATTCTTAGCTAAGTACTTTCCACCTTCCAAGACTGCCAAGATGCACAATGATAGCACTTCTTTTATGCAGATGGACATGAAGACACCATATGAGGCTTGAGAGCATTTCAAGGAATTGCTGAGGAGATGTCCACATCATCAATTATCCATATGGCTTCAGGTACAAACTTTCTATAATGATTTATCTCCTACTAATTATTCTATGATTGATGTAGCAGCAGGAGGAACCATTAATCAAAAAATGAAGGAAAAAGCCTTCAATCTGATCAATGAGATGGCATCAAATAGCTATCAGTGGCAGATAGAATGCATGATGCCAAAAAGACCAGCAGCTGTGCAGGGAGTAGATTGCGTGTCAGCCTTACTAGCTGAAATTGTAGCCCTTAGAGCCGAAGTCAACAACTTGAAGGGAACAGTTATGCATATTCAGAGCATCACCTATGACCTGAATGGAGGAGGACGCGATACGAGCAATTGCTAGACAGGTAATCCTTTTGCTAAAGTAATTGATAAAGCTAATTATGTTGGTAATATTTTTAGGCCGCAATAAAACAATCCCTACTCCAACACATACAATCAAGGGTGGAGGTAGCACCCAAATTTCTCATGGAGTAATCAAAATGCAGTACAACAGCCACCCCCGGGATTCCAAGTACCTAAAAAGAAGTCCAACATGGAAGAGCTGATGGTCAAATTTATGCAAAAATAAGAAGCAACTATAAAAAATTTAGAAGTCAAACTTAGACAGGACCAAGCAACAACAATTCAAAACATGGAGATGCAAATAGGTCAAATGGCTAAGATAATCTCTGAGAGACCTTAGGAATCCTTGCCCAACAACACAGAGACCAATCCAAGGGAGCAAGTCAATGCTATCATCCTAAGAAGTGGTATAAAACTAGTGGAACCACATCAGAAAAAAGAGACTGAAGAGCCAACTACAAATAAGGAACCATCAACTAAAATTTGTCAGTAACAAAAACAACCAGTAGATGGTTGATCTCTGGGTATACAGTTTGTCGATCCAAATGTGAAGCCCTACATGTTAGATATATGTGCCCTAGAAGCCAGAATTGGCTGACACTTGTAATACACTTCTAGGGGCAAAATTGTAATTTTGACTATAATTAATGAAATGGGTTATTTTCTATCACACATGTGTATTTAGTGTCTGTGATACATCCTTTGAGTTAATGGTAATGATAATTCATATTTTCAAGAGTTGAAAATTTAAGACAATCTCTCT
>QRFJ01006261.1:0-47005 GCA_006176705.1 Cocos nucifera | reverse complement strand
CCGCTGTCAGAGATGGATCTCCTTCTATTCCTAATGGGGTTGGCCTTTACCTTTGTTAGGGCGAGATCCTCCTCCTATCCCTAACAACGGTCCTAGGGGCACAAAAGGATCGTTGAAAGAGACTCTTCCATCCTCCTATCTTAAATAACTGGAGATCTTCATCCACATCAGCATGATATTTTCTTCCTATTCTTGATACGGTTGGCCTTTACTTTGTCGTTCTGTCAGGATAAGATTCTCCTCCTATTTCTGATGGGGTTGGCCTTTACCTTTGTTAGGGCGAGATCCTCCTCTTATCCCTAACAAAGGTCTTAAGGCACAAAAGGACCATTGAAAGGGCCTCTCCCCTCATCCTATTTTAAATAATTAGAGATTTTCATTCATGTCAGGATGAGATTTTCCTCCTATTCTTGACACGATTGGCCTTACTTTTTTTCCTATCAGGATGAGGTTCTCCTCCCATTCCTGATAGGGTTAGCCTTTACCTTTGTTAGGCGAGGTCCTTCTATCCCTAACAATATCATAGGAACACAAAATGATCATTGAAAGGGCCTCTCCTCTCCTCCTATCTTAAAGAATCAGAGGTCTTCATCCATGCCAGGATGAGATTTTTCTACTATTCCTAACATAGTTGGCCTTTACTTTGTCCCCGTGTCAGGATGAGGTTCTTCTCTTGTTCCTGATAGGGTTGGCTTTTATCTTTATTAGGATGAGGTCCTCCTCCTATCCCTAACAAGGCTATAGTAGCACAGAAGGACTGTTGAAAGAGCCTCTCTCCTCCTCCTATCTTAAATAATTGGAGGTCTTCTACTTCGTTTATTGGCAAAGTTTGATTGAGTCATTCCCTATCATCACATGATTTTGCACCAAGAAATAAAAATATTGAAGTAAAGAAGTTTTATTAAGGTAGAATAACTGGTACTATATTCATAGATTTTCTGAATTCCAAGATCGCAGGAGCATTGATCCTCCAAGTTCTTTTAGATAATATGTTCCTGGTCAGACAATTTTCACCACCTCATAAGGACCTTCCTAGTTCGGGGCGAGCTTGAAGGAAGTGCGCAAGATTTCTAGCTCTACTTTTAAAAACTTTTTTCGATAAATGTATAGTGGACAATATTTTTAATCATATTAATAATGAAAAGCTACAGATCTAATATAAAAAATCCTACACGCTATAGGATCTAATGTACTATATATGCATGCATATCTAAAAATAAAAATAAAAATAATAGTAAAACTATTTTACTTCTTTATGTGTTCAGAACATGTTATCTTTTCATGGTAGAAGAATGCCGCAATCTGATCTTCTCTGTATAGATCTGAATGCCGTGACATAGTTGTTAGAACCAGATCTAGAATTTTAGAGTTAGATCTTAAAAATTTTTCAAGATCAGACAGTAGAAGACTAAAATTAATCAAAATTAATTTAAAATTTTAGAAAATATCCTAGATCTAAAATCTATTACATGATTATGTCATGTTATTAAATCAAAAATTAAAACCTAAGGAAGAAACTAAAATATGTTGATCACATCAACATGTATATACACTACATCTAATGTAGGTATGAAAATATTAGATCAGATCTATTACCTATGTAAGTTAGATGTTCTAACTTGCTGATCTGTACTTGAGGATGAAGTTGCGAGCCTCACATACATTCGATCTCTAGGAGTCATCCATACGAGCCCATGATCATGATCAGAAGTCCTGATATAGGAGATCAGCATAGTATGCTAGTACTGTATTGATCCTTCTTTGATGGTTGATTAGATGCCTCCTTCTTTTGAATTTGGACTCCTCTAAAGAGGAGAAGGAGAAGAGGAGGTTTCATATGTGAGAAACTCTTAGAAAACAAAGAAAGAGAAAGGAAAGAGATGAACACAGCAACTCTAGAAAACGACCCTCTTCTTCTTCTCTTTGCTCTCACCTAGATACCTAGTTTGGTGTCTATGGAATCCCAATGCCCAAATAGTCTTTCTCCTTGATTTTCACACACCCAAAAGCTCTCTCAATAGTATATATTCTATGAAAATTTTAGGCCAAATTCATCCTAAATATATAGAAAAAGAGGAGTCCTTGTCTAGGTCAAAAACTAGACAAGGAATGTCTAATTTGGACAAGACAAGGGGCACCCAACTCTTGGGCGCCCTCTTCAGAATTTTTAGCATGAAACCTCTTAAGAAAGTCACCCAAAATATTTTCTTTTTTGCCATGAGAATTAGAGAAAAAATAGGTAGGAGGGTGATAAACTTGGGAGGAAGAGTTTTGGTTTTTCAAAACACTATCTCATGGGATTTGAAATCAAAACCAATTCCTACTTTGACTTGGTCCACTACCTACCTTCCATATGATAAAGAGAGGAGAGGAGGGCATGTGTGAGAAGTCTTGGGAGAAAGGTATTTGTCACACAAAATAAGAGAGAAAAAGGGGCGTGGGGCATGAGGGGCTAAGGTGGCGCAAGGTGGAATCCTAGTCTTACTATTATTCCATGTATGACTTAGTCAAAATGGTTTCTCAAACCAAATTAAATCAAAACCAAGTCAATCAAATTAAATTAGGCCCTATCCCAATTAAGAATTTAATTATATTATATTAAATTAAATTAAATTTTAATTTAATTTTCTAATCAAATTAGGAAATTGGGTTGATCCGAGTCCTAGTTGAACTAGGACTAGTTTTTCCTTGTACTTGGCTTATCCAATAAGTCAATTGGACTTGATCCAATCAAGTCCAAACTAAATCTAATTAAATTATATTTAATTAGACTTAATATTATCCCTCTGGCTTAATCAAATTAAGCTAATTAGTAATCTAATTACTAATTGATCTTCCTACTGAAGGAAAAAACCTATTTTTCGGATTAGATTCGTTCAGATCTGATTGAATCAGGAGGAATATTTCAAAAATTTCATTTCTAAGATTTTAATCAGATCTGAGACTCCTTAGATTTAATCTTATTAATCTAATAATAAGAATAAAAATAAAAATTAAATCTAATTTAATTATACCTTTATTTTGGATAATCAAATTATCCTATGATGATCCCGATGTTTGCCTGAGGTTCTGGATGTAGCCATGCAAGTGCCTGGCCTCTATGGGTATTCACTCAGGTAGGATCTGAAGATCATCTTCTTCTTAATTAATTCTCCAAAAATTAGATCTAGATCTGATCTTGAAGATCTTCAAAACTACTTTTGAAGAAGAGTCGTTGTCTCTTGCAGCAGTGCTGCCTTCTTTCTTTCCTGGCGCCTTTCACTTGCTTGGATCACACCTTGTTCGTGCCCAAAAGCCCTTAGGCATGGAGAGGAGAGATAGGACAAGAGGATGGCATGGAGAAGGAGAGAGAGAGGCTATGTGGCATGGGCTAAGGGTAGAAGCATTAAATTCTAGGTGCAAATAGGGTTTATATAGACCCTGCTGTGCCATGCAGTGCCACATCATCCTGGCCAATCATGGCCCTTTATGCAATCAGATCTAAATCTGATTGGTGGAATGACATCATCTGATCTAATCAGATGAGAGACCCTCAAAACCCTCCTAAGGTAGCACCAAAACTGGGTTAAACAAGACTTCTTGGTGCCACACAGTTTAATCCCCTGAAGCAACCCAGGAGTCCCATCTATATTGGACTCCAGCTTTATCCTCATGGGGCACACACCTCCCAAGGCATGTGCCCTCTTTCTATCTATATTTTAGTAGGGGGACAAGTCCTCAAATACTCTCCTATGGGTGCATGACACGTGGGCAGATGTCTAAGTGTCAAGGATCAACATTTGACCAATGTCTGAAAATAGGAATTAGCAGATGACCGAAAATGGCAGGTATTGTTTTAAATTTATCTCATAAATTAAGACAATCTTTTTCTAACCTAGATAAGCTCCAGTTCAACCAAGTAAAGGTTTCTGAGTGAGCCCAAATACATTTGGCTCAGTCGAGATAAGCTTTAATGATTGTTAAAGAAGAACATTAGGCTCAATCATGTGCTAGCACAATTTTCTTGAACCTATAATCTTATTCAAATCAATTAAGCTGGATTAGTCCAATTGATGATATCTAGATCCAAACCCTTATTTATGTGATTCAGTTAGATTTAGTTTCATATGGTAATAGGATATGTCATGATCTCTATCATCAATATCATCGAAACACCTTTTGATGGATCAAAATTTTTTTGATTCAGACAACTAGTATGATCAATCATCCAAATCATTCTAATTGCTCTCAAAATCTGCCAGTGACACCTAGTAGCATATGGTGGCAATCCATCAGAACTAAAAGAGAACCTCTCGATGCAATTAGCTGTATGATTAAGTTCCTCTATCTAGAGCCCTGACCAGATTAGGGTTAAGATGATCTCGTCAGACACTAATTTTCATCATATGAATTAATCATTCGATTCAAGTCGAATGTGAAAATCCTAATAGAAACTTTTCTATTATTTCACTCTACCAGAGCCATGGGCTTATGGACTTGATTCTCATGATCATCATAGAGCTGCTCCTTATCTACCGAGGTAGATAGATCCCCTATTGGTGCAATCCAATTTCTACAATGAACATGCTATAGCCAACATACCACCTCAGGGTTTTCGGGAATGGCTAAGAGATTGAGCCTATGGTATAGTCAAACTATAACCCTCAAGTGAACTACTGATGCACCTCAGTCAAAGACCTACCACCACCTATAGCTTCGAGCCAGTTCATCGACGAGAAATGTAGACTTTCTTATGACTGCTCGAGTGGTCACGCTCGGTGCCCTCGTTCTCTAACGAGTACTTGTACTCTCGCTCCAGTGTCTCTACACCATAGATTCAAGGCTCATCTATCAAAAAAAGTGATCGTACACCAACCTTCCAGATCAATCACCATCCTCATGATGACATGGTTGGAAGCATTTTATGAGTTAATAATGAAAATTCATGTCTTAAATTTTTCAACTCTTGAAAAACAAATGAACTATTGTTAAGATATATGTGCCCTAGAAGCCCAGAATTGGCTGACACTTGTAATACACTTTCTAGGGGCAAAAAATTATAATTTTTGACTATAATTATTGAAATGGGTTATTTTCTATCACACAGATTCTAGTTGTATTGATGATGCTCCTTTTGAGGTATAATTGGTAATGCACAACTTCATATTTTCAGAGTTGAAAATTTAAAGATATGAATAATCATTTTCAACCATAAACAGCTCTCGCACCATAGGAGTCATCATCAAGGAAACAAAGTAAAGACTAACTATGTCAGAAATAGGAGGAGAACCTCATCCTAGCATGGATGAAGACCTTCGGTTATTTAAGACAAGAGCAAGAGATAGGTGAAGAAAAAATTCAGATTTTTTGGATCAGGTTCGTTCAGATCTGATTGGATCAAGAGAGATATTACAAAAATTTTTCTTTTGAATTTAAATTAGATCTAAGATATTTCAGATCTAATTTTATAGATCTAATAAAATAAAATAAAAGTAAATTAAATCTGATTTAATTTTGTATCTTTTGTTGGGTAATCAGATTATCCTATGATGATCCTGCTAATTACCTGAGGTTCTGGATCTAGCCACACAAGTGCCTGGCCTCTACCCATATCCACTCAGGCTGAATCTGGAGATCTTCTCCTTTTTTGTCACCTCTCCAAATATCAGATCTGGATCTGATTTGGAGGATCTTCAAAACTTCTTTTGAAGATCTAAAATCGTCTCTTATAGCAGTGTTGCCTTCTTTCTTTCTCGTCATCTTTCTCTTGCCTGGATAGCACCAAACTGGAGCCCAAATCCCCTTGGGCATGGAGAGGAGAGAGGGGATCTGATGATGGCATGGAGGAGGGAGAGGGGCAGCCATGTGGCATGGCCTATTGGAGATCTTCTCTAAAGCTTGGCATAGATAGGGTTTCTATAGACCTTACTGCGCCATACAGTGCCACATCATCCCGACCAATCACGTTGCTTCATGCAATCAGATCTAAATCTGATTGATGGGATGACATCACCTAATCCAATCAGATGAGAGTCCCTCTTAATCATCCTTAGATGGCACCTAAGACTGGTCAAAGTCTATTCCTTGGTGCCACCTAAGTAGATACCTTAAAGTAACTGGAGTCCCATCTATATGGGACTCCAAGCGCCTCTATCCATGGGCGCATGCCTCCCTAGGCATGCACCCCTGGTCCACCTACTTTTTAGTAGGTTGACTGTTCCAAAATAAATCTCGTATGGGTGCATGACACATTGGCAGATGTCTAATTGTCAAAGATCAATGTTTGACCAAAGTTAAAAGATAAGAATTAGCAGGTGATAGAAAATGGCAAGTGTTGTCTCAAATTTATCTCATAAATTAAGACAACTCTTTTCTAACCTGGACAAGCTTCTGTCAAACCATGTAAAGGTACCTGAGCGAGCATAAACTCATTTGGCTCAGTCAAGATAAGTTTTAATGATTGTAGAAGGAGAATGTTAGGCTCAATCGTATGCTAGCACAATTTTCTTGAACCTAATTGAATCTATTTCAAATCAATTAAACTAGGTTAGTCTAATTAATGATATCCAAATTCAAACCCTTGTTTGTGTGATCCAGTTAGATTCAGTTCTATATGATAATGGGATATATCACAATCTCTATCATTGATATCATCGAAACACCTTTCGATGGATCAGAACTTTTCTAATTCGGACAACTAAAATGATCGATCATCCAAATTATTCTAATTGCTCCTAAAATCCATCAGTGACATCTAATAGTATATGGTGGCAACCCATCAAAACTGAAAATAAAACTCTCGGTGCAACTACCTGTGTGATTAAGTTCTTCTATCTTGAGTCCCGATCAGATTAGGGTTAAGATGAACTCATCAAACCCTAATTTCTGTCATATGATTTAATCATTTGATTCAAGTCCGATGTGAAAATCTTAATAGAAACTCTTTCTATTATTTCACTCTACCATGGCCATGGGCTTATGGACTTAATTCTCATGATCATCATAGGATTGCTCCTCATCTACCGAGGTAGATAGATTTTCTCTTGGTGCAATCCAATTCCTACAATGAACATGCTATAGCCAACATACACCTCAGGATTTCGAATAGCTAGGAGACCAAGTCATGGTGTAGTCAAACTATAACACCCTCAAGATGAACTGTCGATGCACCTCAGATCAAAGAATCGGACACACTACTATAGCTTCGAGCCAGTCATCGATGAGAAGGTAGATTTCCTTATGACTGCTCGAGGTGGTCACGCTCAGTGCCCTCATTCTCTAACGAGTATCTGTACTCTCACTCTGATGTCTCTACACCATAGACTTAAGACTCATCTATTATAAAGAAGTGATTGTACACCAATCTTCCGGATCAATCACCATCCTCATGATGATCCTACGGTAAGGAGCATTTTATGAGTTAATAATGAAAATTCATGTCTTAAATTTTCAACTCTTGAAAATATGAATTATCATTACCATTAACTCAAAGAATGTATCACAGACACTAAATACACATTTGTGATAGAAAAATAATTCATTTTATTATTTATAGTCAAAATTATAATTTTGCTCCTAGAAGTGTATTACGAGTGTTAGACAATTCTAGCTTCTAGGGCACACATATCTAACAAACTCCTACTTGACCTAAAGCCAATTGGCTACAAATCTAAGTTCTATCTTCTCAAGGTGGGTTTCGATCTTCTGCTGGCTCAATGGCTTCATGAGTGGATCCGCCGCATTGTCTGTGGAGTTGACTCTCTTGACCTCGACGTAACCCTTCTCGAGGTAATCATGGATGAGGTGGTATCGCCGCTTGATGTGCTTGGATTTTTGGTGAGACCTCGACTCCTTAGCAAGGGCTATGGCTCCATTGTTGTTGCAGTATAGAGGAATGGCATCTGATGGAATCACTCCAATCTTTGTGGTAAACTTCTTGTACCAAAATGCTCCTTTGCAGCTTCTGATGCAGCAATATATTCTGCTTCCATGGTGGAATCTGCTATCACTGTCTGCTTGAAACTCTTTCAACTGACAGCTCTACCATTACATACAAATAGACTCTCAGATGTCAACTTTCAATCATCTACATCGGACATAAAATTCGAGTCTGTATATGGACTTGGAGTTCTCCATTATCAAAAATTAACAACATATCCTTAGTTCTTCTCAAGTACTTAAGAATATATTTCACGAAAGTCCAATATTCTTCACCTAGATTTGACTGATATTTGCTCGTGACACTCACAGCATGGGCTATATCAGGTCGTGTACATAACATGGCATACATGAGGCCCCCTATTACTGAAGTATAAGGGATCTTGCTCATGCATCCTATTTTCTCAAGTATGCTAGGGCACATCTTCTTAGAAAAATGAATGCTATGTCTAAAGGGTACCAACCTCCTCTTAGAGTTTTTCATGCTAAATCTCTTTAGCACTTTCTCTATATACATCTTCTGTGAAAGTCCTAGCATCCTATTCGGTCTATCTCTATAGACCTTAATTCTTAGAATAAAGGATGCTTTTTGATAAGCATCATAAGTTTACCAATAAAAGTATTAATTTATCAATTAATTTATATTAATTTTTAAGAATTAATGATTAATTTATATATAATTTTTAAGAAATTCATATTTTTATTAATTAAAAAATTAATTATAAAATAATAAAAATTAAAAAATAAAATTTTATAATTAATAAAAAAAACTTATTTTTTTGATCATAACGAAATAAGTTTGGAGCAAAACAGAGCTAAAATGAAGAAGATATGAATTTCTAAAGAAATAAAATAAAGAAAATTTAAATAAAAGAAGAAAATGGCTCAGCCAGCTCCGCAAGCCAAGCCACTAAGCCAAGCCAAGCCATTAAAGCTGACTCAACCATTGAAGCCATCAGTCGGTCCATGATCTAAGTGTAGACCGCCAGCTCAGTAGAAACCGATGAATCACAGCGCGACACGTGGTGGACCTAGACCCTTAATGGGTCCACAGAAATTTATCACGGCTCATAGGGCAATTTGGTGTTTTCACTTAGCAATAGAGGCACTGATTGGCTGCGGTGTGAGGTGCGGCCAGTCCATGAGGTCCATGGGAATAATAATTGCACGATCGGACGGCGATAATTGATTGCAGTCAAGATCGGACGACGGTGGTTATTTCCGGGTTTGATTCAAATTCTATCAGCAATCTGGCGCGATCCGATGGCCAAAAAACAAAGTGATGAAGATCCAATAGTCTAGAACATTCTCGATGGTGATCAAGACTCCTGACGCATGATTTGCGGCTAGATTTCCTCCATCAACGTGCAATCGAACGGCCAGAAGTTAATCCGACCTGATCTGGCCTGATACTCATCTGATTTTGATGGTTTTTGGACCATTGGATTCTATTGAATGGCTAGATTTCACCAAACTTACCAGAGTCATATTAAAGCTATTTTGATTCAAATTTTATTCAATTTTTTTTATATTTTGATGATTACAAAGGCTATTAGTCCCACATTGCCTTTAGAAAAAAATATCCAGCCCTCCTAGCTCTATAAAATGGACCCCAGGCCTCCAAAAATCAACATCTTCGGTCAAGATGAAGCTTTGGTACAGGGTGAAGCCAGGCTATGGGTTAATGGTTGCTTCAAAGTAATTGGTGCCGAGAAGAAGAGCGGGGCTTCAACACCATCTTTCCACCAATGCCGATCTAAGATCAGAGATCAACCTATTTTATTTTCTTTTTATTTTATGTATTTAAATTATGAACTTTTAATTAATGCAATATTTATTTTTATGCTCTATAATTTTTATTGTAATTTAATTTATGTATTTTAATTATTATTTTTTTTATTGCAAGTAGATGCTAAGGTCTAACTAGTAGATCTTAGTACCAAGTTTAAATTATTGCACCTTTTAATTTTCGCTTTTTATTTTTCGACTTCTCTTTTGATCCCAAAACTCTTCTCTTTTCTTTTTTCTTTTATGAAATCAAAGATTTCAAATCTAAAAACACTACCTTCCCTATGGATTCAACCCGACTCACTACTATCCATAAATTTTTAATTATTTTAAGAAGTCGGATTAAACTGATAAATACGGTGTCTTAACAATAACATCGCATTCCTATCAAGTTTTTGGTACCGTTGTCGGAGATTATTTTTGATTTTTGATTTTAATTTCTTTGATTTATTTTAAATAAATTAAAAATAATTTTGGCAAATGCATCCTATCAAGTTTTTGGCGCCATTACTGGAGAAGGCACAGACATTAAATTTTTGATCTCTTTGATTTTTCTATAAATAAATTATAAATAAAATTTTTATTTTTTTATAAATATTGCTTGCTAATTTTTTTATTATTTTGTAGAAAAAAAAGATTAAAGAATAAAAAAATTAGGAGTTTTGCTTGGTGAGATCAATCCTAACCCTAGTTCTCTTTCCTTTTTATTTTATTTATTTATTTATTTTATTTTTAAATTAATTTAAAAAACTATTTATTTAAATCTAATTAAAAATTTCATGATAAGATTAGAAATCTTAATTATTTAGAGCATGCATCATATTAGTTTTATTTTTATTTTTATTTTTTTTTTTTATTTTTTGGTGATTGCTGGAGGTAAGGTAAGTCTTTCAGAATTCAATTAGTTGCATACATCTAGTTTAAATTGCATAGAACTATCTAATTAATTTTTTTTTATGTATATTCATATTAAACCAAATTAAGAGCACAACCTAATTAAATTAAATTAAATTAAAATTAATAAATAAAATAATTTAAAAAATTTAATTTTAATATAATAAAATAATAAAATATATATATATATACATATAATTCTAAAATACTCTAAAAAATCTTTGAACCATACATTAGGGTTACACTAATACATGCATGGTAGGAAATCACTTTTTCTGATTTAGTTGAACTTAATTGAATGGTTGATTCACATTAAACCTAATAATTAAATGGCTAATCTAAATCAATAGTCCCAAAATTAGATAAAGTTGACCTTCTTGCCCAAAAATTAGATCAACTCCTAATCCTAGGTCAATAATCTTCTATACAATTCACATCATCTTCTAATTATCAGGAGACTTATTCAATCTGTGCTAGCCCTATCCATCATATGAGTGAATGTCCTATGACTGCACAGTTTTCACATTTTATTCAAGAATAAGTCTAAGCTGCTAAAGGCTACTCCAAGTCGGTTAATGATCCATTTTCAAATTCATATAATCCAGATTGGAGCAACCACCATAATTTTTCTTGGAAATCTCAACAGACTCAGGCTCAGACCCAAATTTCATCGATACAAAATTATCAAAATAGATCCTAATACCAAAATTATGCCTATAACAGAGGTCAGCCTAGTAAGCCTTTCCAGCCACCATATCATAATCAGCCCTCATACCCACCTTCTCAATGGATCAATCTAGCTGACAATAGATTTAACCAACTTCAACAATTGATTCTAACTCAATAGCAATCTATCGCCAGACTAGAAGCTTAAATAGGATAATTAGTTGAGTCTAACATGAGGAGAAAACTAGGTCAATTATCGAGCCTACCAATTTCAAACAACCCATCTAATATCCACCAACCACCTGGATCAAGTTATCAATTTAATGTCTCACTTAAGAATCCTCAATTAAGGAATGCCAAGGTAATTCCTGAACTTAAAAGCTATAGAATTCTTATGGACCCATACCAAGACCAGGTGAGAGAGGCTAGTACTGATACTAGTCAAAATAAAAATTTAGAGAAATTGGTTAGTACTAAGACTAACCACATAGAAGAACCCGAGCCAGGAATTAGTACTAATACTACTTCCAGTTTAAATGAGATAGAAAAAAAAAAGAGAATAGATGATTTACCCAAGACTTATAAAACCAAAAGTCTGTTCCCTTCAACCCTAGAAGCCGGTTCTTCTTACAAAAATCAAGAGGCATGTAATGAAATATCAATGGAGTTATTTAAGCAAGATCACATTAATTTACCTCCAGAAATAAAATAGCCTTTAGTCACCATTCCAGCACCTATTGAATCAAACGTAACTCCTAAAACTCCATTCATGAGTATTTTAGAAAAATAAATAGGAGAAATTCTTAATAAATATGGGTCTAAGAATGGGATTATAAATTATATCTCTAAAATTAATAATGATTATATTAATAATGGGATTATAAATTAATTTTCTAAGATTGGCAATCCAAAATCATTGGAATTTGTCAATCCAATATTTGACACAGGATAGTAAGCTGCATTATGTCTGGCTAAAGAGGATAAACTTAGCGCTTGTTGGGAGGCAATCCAATATTTAGTTTTTATCTAATTTATTTTTTTAATTTATTTTTTTTAGGATAATTTAAATAAGTTGGAGGGAGAGCCCAAATTTTCAAAGGCATGTGCTGGACCAAAAATATAGTCAGGTGTATTCTTCCATGTTCTTTATTACACCCTTTATTTTTTCTTCTCCATTAAAGACAATGTCGATTAAGTTTGGAGGGGAGAAAAATAAAAATTTTAAAATTTTAAGTCCTCAAAAAAGTTAGTATTTAGTATTTAGATACCTGATTATGCTTAAGAATCGAATTAAACTAAGCATTTTTTTAAAAAAAATTGATGCACAGATCAGAGAATCTGTGAGATATTGAGGAATTAAGTATTAAGAAAATTCAATAAAGAGTTAAGTCTAGAACATAAAAAAAATTTTCTTGAAGCATTTTTAATTATTTCTACTAGCATCAAAGAAAAGTCTACTTTTTATAGGCTTGTATAGGATAACTATACGTTTCTTCATATAACAAATTTATTTTAATAAAATAGTTTCTAAGTACTTCTCACTGAGTAACCGAGCCTCTTTGCCGAAGCAAGCATTGAGTTTTGCATCAAAAGATGGGAAGGGCAAAGAAGCTCGTTGTAAAGCTAGTCTTAATTTGTAGCCTATTTGATTCGAGCTAGTAAGCTCGAGGGGTATTCCATACCTAGTGCCCTAAAGCCAACTGGTTTGGGAGTCATTGGCCCAAGACTCGCTACATGGATCAAATAGAAAGCTTAAGGAGTTAAGACACTCAATAGTGATACAACGTTAAAAAAAAAAAAGAAAGAAAAAAAAATATTGATTTCCCACTGAGTAACCAGGTCCCATTGCCTAAGTAAGCAATGATATTCGCATCAAAAAGTGGACAATATAAAAATAAACAATAAATGAAGGATGGAAGTAGCAATACACTTGTCTATATGAAAGTTTAGACAAATTAGAGATAAAAGTGAAATAATTTAGAAAAAGTTCTAAAAAATTTAATGTTCTTTACTTAATTTTTCTATTGATAAGTATTAATACCCCAATGATATATCTCATTCAATCTCTACTGAATATCAATGGCCATTTTGAAAACTGCTTAGGTAAAATTCAAAACTCTAAAATTAAAAGGGTATTTCAAACTAAATCTTTCTTTACTCGAGGATGAGCAAAGCTTAAGTTGGGAGGTGTGATAAGCATTATAAATTCACCAATAAAAGTATTAATTTATCAATTAATTCATATTAATTTTTAAGAATTAATGATTAATTTATATATAAATTTTTGAGAAATTCATATTTTTGATTAATTAAAATATTAATTATAAAATAATAAAAATTAAAAGATAAAATTTTATAATCAATGAAAAGAGCTCATTTTTTTGATCATAACGACATAAGTTTGGAACAAAATGGAGCTAAAACGGAGAAGATATGAATTTCTAAAGAAATAAAATAAAAAAAATTTAAATAAAAAAAGAAAATGGTTCAGCCGGCTCTACAAGCCAAGCCACCAAGCCAAGCCAAGCCATCAAAGCCAACTCAACCATTGAAGCCATCAGCCGATTCACTATCCAAGCGTGGACCGTTGGCTCAGTAGAAACCGATGAATCACAGCGCAACACGTGGCGGACCTAAACCCTTAAAGGGTCCACAGAAATTTATCGTGGCTCACAGGACAATTTGGTCTTTTCACTTGGCAACAGAGGTGCTAATTGGCTGTGGTGTGTGGTGCGGCCAGTCCATGCGGTCCATAGAAATAGTAATTGCACGATCGGACGGCTGTGATTGATTGCAGTCAAGATCGGACGACGGTGGTTATTTCTAGGTTTGATTCAAATTCTATCAGCGATCTGGTGTGATCCGATGGCCAGAAAACCAAGTGATGAAGATCCAATGGTCCTGAATGTTCTTGATGGTGATCAGGACTCCTGATGCATGATTTGCGGTCAGATTTCCTCCATCAACGCACGATCGGACGGCCAGAAGTTAATCCGACTTGATCTGGGCCGATACTTATCCAATTTTGATGATTTTTGGACCGTTGGATTCCTATTGAATTGCTAGATTTCACCAGACTTACCAGAGTTATATCAAAGCTATTTTGATTCAAATTTTATTCAGATTTCTTTATATTTTGATGATTATAAAGGCTATTAGTCCCACATTGTCTTTAGAAAAAAAATATCCAGCCCTCCTAGCTCTATAAAAAGGATCCCAGTTCTCCAAAAATCAACATCTTTGGTCAAGGTGAAGCTTTGGTACAAGGTGAAGCCAGGCTATGGGTTAATGGCTGCTTCAAAGCAATTGGTGTCGAGAAGAAGAGCAGGGCTTCTACACCATCTTTCCACCAATGCCGATCTAAGATTAGAGATTAGCCTATTTTATTTTCTTTTTATTTTATGTATTTAAATTATGAACTTTTAATTAATGCAATATTTATTTTTATGCTCTTTAATTTTTATTACAATTTAATTTTTATATTTTAATTATTATTTTTTTTATTGCAAGTAGATGCTAAGGTCTAACTAGTAGATCTTAGTACCAAGTTTAAATTATTGCACCTTTTAATTTTTGCTTTTTATTTTTCGACTTCACTTTTGATCCCAAAACTCTTCTCTTTTCCTTTTTCTTTTATAAAATCAAAGATTTCAAATCTAAAAACACTACCTTTCTTGTGGATTCGACCCAACTCACTATTATCTATGAATTTTTAATTATTTTAAGAAGTCGGATTAAACTGATAAACACGGTATCTTAACAATAACATCGCATTCCTATCACTTCTCCTAGGTCTTTCATCGAGAATTCTTTGGATAACCACATTTTCACTATGGTCAACATGAAAATATTATTTCCAATAAGGAGGATATCATCCACATACAATATAAGGAAGACAATAGCACTCCCACTGACCTTTTTGAAAATACATAGTTCTTCCTCGTTCTTGATGAAACCAAACAATTTGATCATATCATTAAAATGAGTATTCTAGCTCTGAGATGCTTGCTTAAGTTCATATATGGACCTTTGTAGCTTGCATACCTTATGATCAATATCACTGGATGTGAAACCTAGCGGCTGTTCCATATAGATATCTTTCTCAAAATATCCATTTAAGAATGTCATTTTCATGTTCATTTGCCATATTTCATAATCAAAATAAGCTACAATAGCAAACAATGTGCGAATAGATTTTGGCATAGCTACTGGCAAAAAGGCAGTATGATAGTCAATGCCTTTGCGTTGACTATATCCTTTTGCCACTAATCTAGCTTTGTATGTCTCCACATTCTCATATGCACCAATCTTTCTCTTTTAGATTCATTTACACCCAATAGAAACTATACCTTCTTGTGGATCTACCAAGGTTCAGACTTGGTTTGAGTGCATTGAGTCAATTTCTAACTTCATTGCCTCTAACCATTTCTCAGAGTCGATATCCGATATCGCCTCATTATAGATTTTGGGATCATCACCATGAACCCCATTATCGATGAGGAATATTTTTTCTATTTTCTCTAAAATAGTACCTAAGTACCTCTCAGGAGGATGGAAAACCCTTTTCGATCTACAAGGTGGAGGAGGTAGTGATTATACTGGCTCAATTTGATTTGGTTCCATTTGGTCCTTAGCTCGTTGCTTTTATGAGACTTTCTCATTGAGCTTGATCTACTTTCCAATGCCTCTATCTTGAATAAACTATTTTTCAAGAAAGATGGCATATCGACTCATAATCATATTGTGATCTTCTGGGATGTAGAAATAATATCCTAATGACACTTTAGGATATCCTATAAATCGAGCTCTAAAGAACCTAAGGTCTAACTTGTCCGCTTATTGTCTTTTGACATGAGCCGGACGATCCCAAATTTTGAGATGACTCAAACTTGGTTTCTTACCATGCCATATTTCATACGGTGTGGTAGGAACGATTTTAGAAGAAACCCTATTCAGTAAGTATATTGCAGTTAACAAACAATGTCCCTAAAGACAATCAGCAAGGTCTATGAAGTTTATTATGGATCGGACCATATCTAATAGGATCCAATTTCTCCATTCTGAAATCTCGTTGAGTTGAGGTGTTCCAACTGGAGTCCATTAAGAGACTATGCCATTTTTCTTCAGATAGTTCAGAAATTCTCGACTAAGGTATTCACCTCCTCGACCTGATCGAAGAATCTTAATGGATTTTTTAATTTGCTTTTCTACTTCATATCTGAATTCTTTTCAAAAGCTTTAGACTTGTGTCTCATAAGATACACATACCCATACCTAAATAAATCATCGATAAAGATTATAAAGTAGACAAAGTTGCCTCTAGCCGGCACATCAAATGGGCCGCGCACATCAGTATGTACTAGGGCAAGAAGATCCATGGTCCTTTCCCCATGTCCTACAAAAGGGAGCTTAGTCATTTTGCCATGAAGACAAGATTAACAAATTGGATATGACTCAAAAGTCAACAAACTCAATAGTCCAATTTTCTCCAATTTGTTAACCCTATCTTCTGCTATATGACCTAGTCTTAGGTGCCTTAGATACCTATCATTTGGACTATCCCTAGGTCATTTCATGGCATTCACATTTTGCTTGATATTAAAAATAGATACATCAATATGTAATTGGTAAAGACCGTTAACAAGGAAACCACTTATAATTTTATTTCTTTCATAAAGAATATTATAATGGTCCTTAAGAAAATTAATTATATAGCCTTCTAGTGCTAGGCATGAAATAGAAATTAAATTTCTACTTGCTGTAGACACATAATAACAATCTTTTAATACTAAGTCTAAATCAGATAGTAGTCGAAGAGGGTATGTTCCCATGGCCACGGTAGTAACTCTTGCTCCATTTTCGATGCATAGGATCATCTCACCATCCCTCAGCCTCCTGCTATCCTCAAGACCCTGCATGAAAGTGCACAAATGAGGACTAGAACAAAAGTCAAGCATCCAACTGGATGCAGAAGAAACCATAAGATTAGACTCAATAACGAGCATACCTCCAAAAGGACCTACCTCTTTCTTATTCTTCAGGGTGGCCAAGTAAGTAGGGTAGTTCCACTTTTAGTGGCCGTCATTATTGCAATGGAAATACTTTCCTTTGTCAGCAGCCTTCTTCCTCAACTCTGCCTTTTTCTTCTTTCCTCCTTCCACCTTCTACTTTTTCACAGACTTCTTCTTCTTTCAAAAAGACTTTCTCTTAAAAGAAGCCCATTCTGTAGCAAGCACTGAGCCTTTAGAATCTTTCATAGAAAGCTCAGAAGTAACCAGCATTTTCATAGGTTCGATTAGGAAATTTTGAAGTTTATGCATATGGTAGTTCATGATGAACTGCTCATATGCATCAGTCAAAGATTGCAGAATTATATCATTCTGTAGATCTAGGTCCAACTTCACTCTGAGCTTCTCAAACTCTTTCAAATCCTTAATCATCATCAGACAATGATCTTGGACTGATTGCCCATCATGCATTTTAGTCTTGAATAGTCATTTTGTGACTTGATACTTGGCTACGCGACTTTTTTTACCAAACATCTCTTATAGGTGCACCAACATTTGGCGAGCAGTCTTGATATTTTTATGTTAGCACTGAAGCTCATCAAACATCGAGCCCAACATGTAGTATCTGATCTTATTATCTTCGTCTGTCCACTTGTCAAGAGACGCTCTCTATTTAGTGGATGGACGAGCTGGTAAAGTGGATGGGTTCTGATCCAATTACATGAGTTAACTTCTTAAAATCCAAAATAATTTTAAAGTTTTAGAGTCAATCCTTGTAATTAGGTTCAGTCAGTCTATGTGTGTCCAGGATTTGTGCTAGTGGGTTGGATGCAGATATTTTCCTATAGAGAGTCAAAATTTCTAGTTAGATATTATAATTAAGACTTGACCAATTTATTTAGGAGTTTTATTTTAAATAAATTAGCTTCCACTAATTTCTCAGATCCCTACACTCTCTCTATAGAGATGCAAAAATTTCCATGATTAATGATTTTTAGTGGATGGTGCGGTCCCATGACTCATCACCTCACCTAATAGTTATTGGTGATGGGTTAGCTAATGAGTGAACAACTCTTGTTCTATGATTCTCTAATCATGGTGCACCCAAACTTGATCTCAAATTCATGAATCTCACCATGCCTAGAATATTGATCCACTCCTTATTTAAGTCAGACCCACCATTTGCATAGGTTGGATTCCTAATTGAGTCTCTCATCATATCTAGAATATTGGGCCCAATCCATCCTCCAGCCCATAGCATCCAATGTCTAATAGACATGGTTACATCTTTATGGTGCAACTGAACCACTATAACCAGTCGAGAACAATCAACCTCAGAAAGGGCCCTCACATCTACAATGGTGGAAGATCTTAGACTTAATCTTTTCTTAGGGAGATTTGATTTAGGTCTCATTAAACTAGACCTGATATAGTCATAACCATTATGACTAACCTAGTGGCATCGGTTAGCTCGTATTATTGGCCACCTCAGATCAGGATTGAGCCAACAAATATGGCCAAGTAAGTAAGATTGGTGGAAGGGATATGCCATTAACTCGATAAGAATGCATTTGAGTCAAGTAGCTCCCAATTAAAAACTAGTCGGTCGTATCTACCAAACTTACCTTAGACACCAAATTATTGAGGCAGAACCAATCGGATTAGCCTACAATCTAGACTCTAACCACTAAGCCTAATTAGGTCTTAGCTTGATCGATCACTCACGTGACTCGATCTTGATCCAGACTTAATCCTATTAGGCTGATCAATTTAAGCACTATTGATCTCTTCTAACCAACTCTTGATTCGATTTAATCAACCATTTAGACCTAATTGAGCTACCCAAGCCTGAACCCAATTTTATGAATATGTCTTAGATCTAAAATTCTTAATTTTAGTCCTAACATATTTCATAATCTTAATTCTTAATTAAGTTTAGGATTCACAAACAAAAAATATAAATAAAATCCTAGGATTTCAGGATCTAGGATTTTACAGAAAATAAGTTCTTGATTTCTGATTAAGGACGAACGTGCAGCACCCCTACATATCATAAGAACACCCCATCGAATGAGAGGAGAGGACATTTAAATTCTACTTTATTCTTATGACCGGACGACCAAGAAGAATGCCTTAATCAGAAATATAAGACTATAAAACTAGTTAGATCTACATCATATATCTCATATATAAAAATTATTCTAACTTTAAACATGTTTTGCATACATCTCATGTATCATATCATGCATATTTTTAGATCTGAATTATCTCATAATTATCTAAAAAATTAAATTTAAATTGATCACATCAAAATAAATTCTATTCTAGATAATTATGTAGAACAATTATACAACTAGTCTAAACATGCATTCATCATATCTCATATGAATCAAAAATTAAATAATTTTATTTACTATTTTTTAGATCTTATTATAATATTTATAATATTAATAAATAGTAAATAAATTAATCTAAAATTATAATTAAATCAAATTAAATTATGATCAAGCAAGACTGTGTATAGAATAATTCTATTTTATAACTAGTCATGCATCTTATAAAACTTAGATCTAAATTATTTAATTTTAGTTTTTTTAATTTTAGATCTAATTACATCTCATGTGACATCTGAAATCACCTAATTATTAACTTAAAAATAAATTAAAATTAGATCTAAATTATTTGTAGAAACCTAGCTCTGATACCAATTGAAGAAAAAATTCAGATTTCTCGGGTCAAGTTCATTCAGATCTGATTGGATTAAGAGAGATATTTAAAAAAAAAAAATTGAATCTAAATCAGATCTGAGATATTTTAGATCTAATTTTATAGATCTAATAAAATAAAATAAAAATAAATAAAATTTAATTTAATTTTATACCTTTTGTTGGATAATCAGATTACCCTATGATGATCCTGTTGATTGCCTGAGGTTCTGGATCTAGCCATGCAAGTGCCTATCCTCTATCGGTATCCACTCGGATTGAATCTAGAGATCTTCTCTTTCTTTATCACCTCTCCAAATATCAGATCTGGATCTGATTTGGAGGATCTTCAAAACTCCTTTTGAGGATCTGGAATCGTATCTTGCAGCAGTGCTACCTTCTTCCTTTCTCGTCACCTTTCTCTTGCCTGGATCGCACCAAACTGGAGCCCAAATCTCCGTGGGCATAGAGAGGAGAGAGGGGACCTGAAGATGGCATGGAGGAGGGAGAGGGGCAGCCTTGTAGCATGGGCTATTGGAGATCTTCTCTAAAGCTTGGCACAGACAAGGTTTTTATAGACCCTACTGCGCCATGCAGTGCCACATCATCCCGGCCAATCACGTCGCTTCATGCAATCAGATCTAAATCTGATTGATGGAATGATATCATCTGATCCAATCAGATAAGTGCCCCTCTTAATCATCCTCAGATAGCATCTAAGACTGGTCAAAGTCTATTCCTTGGCGCCACCTAAGTAGATACCCCGAAGTAACTGGAGTCCCATCTATATGGGACTCAGGCACCTCTATCCATGGGCGCATGCCTCCCAAGGCGTGCACCCCTGGTCCACCTACTTTTTAGTAGATTGACTAGTCCAAAATAAATCTTCTATGGATGCATGACACATGGGCAGATGTCTAAGTGTCAAAGGTCAACATTTGACCAAAGTCAAAAGATAAGAATTAGCAGATGACGGAAAATGATAGGTGTTGTCTCAAATTTATCTCATAAATTAAGATAATCCTTTTCTGACCTAGACAAGTCCAAGTCAAATCAAGTAAAGGTACCTAAGTGAGTACAAACTTATTTGGCTCAGTTGAGACAACTTTTAATGATTGTAGAAGGAGAATGTTAGGCTCAATCGTGTGCTAGCACGATTTTTTTGAACCTAATTGAATCTAATTCAAATCAATTGAACTGGGTTAGTCCAATTGATGATATCCAGATCTAAATCCTTATTTGTGTGACCTAGTTAGATTCAATTTTGTATGATAATGAGATATATCACGATCTTTATCATCGACATCATCGAAACACCTTCCAATGGATCAAAACTTTTCTGATTCAGATAACTAGAATCATCAATCATCCAAATCATTCTAATTGCTCCCAAAATCCACTAGTGACACCTAGCAGTATATGGTGGTAACCCATCAAAATTAAAAATGAACCTCTTGGTACAGCTACCTATGTGATTAAGTTCTTCTATCTTGTGCTCCGATCAGATTAGGGTTAAGGTTAACTCGTCAAACCCTAATTTCTGTCATATGATTTAATCATTTGATTCATGTCCGATGTGAAAACCTTCATAGAAACTCTTTCTATTATTTCACTCTAACATGGCCATGGGCTTATGGACTTGATTCTTATGATCACCGTAGGGCTGCTCCTCATCTATCGAGGTAGATAGATTTTCTCTTGGTGCAATCCAATTCCTACAACGAACTTGCTATAGCCAACATACACCTCAAGGTTCCGAATGACTAGGAGATCGAGTCATGGTATAGTCAAACTGTAATACCCTTAAGGTGAACTATCGATGCACCTCAGATCAAAGAACCAGATACACCACTGCAGCTTTGAGCCAATCATCGACGAAAAGGTAGACTTTCTTATGACTGCTCGAGGTGGTCACGCTCAGTGCCGTCATTCTCTAACGAGTACCCATACTCTCGCTTCGGTGTCTCTACACCATAGACTTAAGACTCATCTACTATAAAGAAGCGATTATACACCAACCTTCTAGATCAGTCATCATCCTTATGACGATCCTACGGTCAGCAGTATTTTATGAGTTAATAACGAAAATTCATGTCTTAAATTTTCAACTCTTGAAAATAAGAATTATCATTACCATTAACTCAAGAGATGTATCACACACACTAAATACACATTTATAATAGAAAAATAATTTATTTTATTATTTATAGTCAAAATTATAATTTTGCTCCTAAAAGTGTATTACAAGTGTCAGCCAATTCTAGCTTCTGGGGCACACATATCTAACAAGAGGTCCTTTCAATGGCTCTTTTATGCCCCTATAGCTTTGTTAGGGATAGGAGGATGACCTTGCCCTAACAAAGGAAGGCCAATCCCATCAAGAATAGGAGGAGGATCTCGACTTGATAGGATGATAAGAAAAAGACCAACTATATCAGGAATAGGAGGAGAACATCATCCTGGAATGGATGAAGTCCCCTGATTACTTAAGACAAGAAGAGGGAAGAGCGAAAAGCTATGCGAGCACACAATTGAGATGAAGTTGTCAAAATAATATTTTTGTTAAAACAAAAAGTTCAATACATGAAAAAGTCCATAAGACCAATTATAAAAAAAAGAAGAGAATAAAAAAAAGAGATGTCAAAGTCTTATTCGGAGTCAAATTTTGGACAACCAGCACCGGCCAACACCAAAGATAATTTCAAGTCTTTGATCTTCTCTTCGAGTTCCCACTGAACCGTTAGGCTTTCACTCAACAACTTCTTTTGCCTCCACGAGTCATCCTCAACTTTTCTTAACTTCTTTCTTAACACAACCGACTCGGCCTTTGCATCCTTCACAGTATCTTGTCGATAGACCATTTGCATCTTCAACTCCCACACTTTCATTTGGCTATTCTCGAATAAGGTGGATAAGTTCTCTAGAGAACTCCGTAAAGATAGAACCTCTGCCAAGTTCTTGATAGAGCTTGCTCAGACTCCTTCAGATAATTATCATCGAAGATGAGCAATCTCATCATCAACCCTTCAGAGCGTCCCCTTGAGTTCGGCGACTTGGCCACAATAGTCGCATCTATATTCATTATGGGAATCCTCAGCTATCTATAATTAATTTTGGAGTTCGGAGAACTTCTTTGTCTAGTCCCAGCTATACTCCTCTCGACTGGTTGACCACGTCGAGTTACCTTTGAGTAATCGGATCTTGTCTTGCACGGTCTTCAACTCGACTTCTAGAAAACTTGCCTTGGTCGTTAGCACCCACGTCTTGTCACTATCGAGCTTCCTCACTTGTTCTAATTTCTCTGTCAGATGGTGCTTTTTATTGATATAGTCCATAGCATCCTTTTTATGGACTTGGCGAAGATGAGTAACTTCATTTGTAGCCTCAAAATAATGTTTCTTCAATTTCCAAAACTCGTCCTCTACTTTCTCTAATTTCTTCTTAGCTTGATGAACCTCCCTCCTTATGTGGGACTTTAGGGGGATACCCTGAGGAAGGGGGTCAGCTTCAATAGGAGACTGTACTTGAAGCATGAAAATATCATCACATAGATTTCATAGAAGAAAAATTCATTATCAAAATTGGCTTCATTGATCAAAATATTTTTAGTACTAAAAAAAAATGAAAAAGAAAATATAAAAGTAGGAGGTCTCAGACCTTCGGAGGAATGGTGGAAGAGTCCGGTCAGCCTCAGTCGATGCAAGCCCTTCAATAGTGGCAGGAGCAGATGAGGTTAGAGGTGTGGTGAAAGCTAGCTCGACAGGCAGGAGGTCAGTTACAATGATAGATAAATCCATCGCCTCTTCAGAAGCCTCTTCATACAAGAAGTTGAGGTTGAGCTCCAGAAATTTACTGACCACCTGATCTTCATAGAGCTCGAACACCTTTTGGAAGGCCTCCCAGCTGAACTCAATGTTCAAGTCTCTCATTTCAAAGAAGATCTTAAACTCCTTTGTTGCTTGGGCCTTCGCTTCCAACATCTGCCTTGAAACCTGCTC
This sequence comes from Cocos nucifera, assembly GCA_006176705.1. Lineage (NCBI taxonomy): Eukaryota > Viridiplantae > Streptophyta > Magnoliopsida > Arecales > Arecaceae > Cocos > Cocos nucifera. Next base: position 23,029 of record QRFJ01006261.1, on the reverse strand, counting down.
CTTCAATTCGGCAACCTTGGCTTTGATCTTCTTCCTCTTCTCCTCTTCAGAGGCCAAAGCAGTCCTCAACCCTGCCGATGTTTGCTCTTCCTCCTTCAGTGCCTCTTGAAGACTCCTAACCTCGACAGCCTTCTCCTCCATGAGGTGATTAATTTTGGCAGCTTTCTCCTCTTGAAGGCAACAAACTTTGGCCTAATGATCTTCTTGAGCCTTTATCAGCTTTGACCTTAAGCAGTTCAATGATCTGATGTAGTCAAGCAGTTGATGGCCCATCTGTTTAACAAATATACATGATGATGAAATGGATCATGCAGACAAGTAAACATTGAGAAATTTAGAAAGAAAAAGAAGGACGAAATGACTACCTCAAGAAAGGATCCAAGTGAGTCTCAAGCGCGTTGATTGATATCAGCATCAACGATTCTATCTACGACCTTGGGTATGGTGAACCCATCAACCAAATCCCTGACAACTTCATGATTGTTGAAGGGGTTCTCCCCCGACTCCTCGTCGGAATCACCATTACGGCGGATCTTCTGCTGAGACTTTCTTGAGGCCTTTCTCATCTTCTTCTCCACCTCCTTTTCATTTTCAAGAGGAGGATCTGGAGCTTGGACCTTGATAGGAGGGTTCGGAGGCATCAAAGGCCCTATGGCTTTGGTAGTGGCATCGACCCCGACAGCAGGGGCAACCTTTACAATAGCAGTAGCCTCGGTAGCAAGGGCAGCATCAGCAGGCACTGCAGAGCTGGGTGCGCCCTCCTTTATTCTCTTGGAAGGCTCGCTGGATGCTGTACCCATTCTCTTGTGGGCTTGGAGCCCCTTCAAGAGCATCTCAACCATCTTAGCATCCATTTCTATAATGAAGAAAAGAGTAAAGTTTAAAAAAAAATAGAGAGAAGAAGTGGAGGTGTTGCCCAGCTATGCAATCCAAGAGGGGGAGGGGGGTGAATTGGGTTTTTAATTTTTTAAAACTAATTTAAAGGTATCAAGATTGAATGATGATATGCAAGATGTGTGTGTGAAGCGATTTAGGTTAGAGAAAAATATAAAAGATTAGAGAGTAAGAATTTAACAAACTAAAAAAAGAAAGATAGCAAGCACACCACAAACAAGCAAGATTTATAGTGGTTCAGTACTTTCCTTGCACCTACATCTACTTCCCAAGCTTCTTCATGGAAATTATACTTTCCTTGCACCTACATCTACTTCCCAAGCTTCTTCTTGGAAACTAAAATCCACTAACCATATTCAAACTGAATACACAATTGAAAACCTCCAACCCAAGCTATTCCAAGCTAGAACACTTATTTTCGGGTATAAGCCAATCCAATACAATCCTATTCAAGGTTAGGATCAATCTTCCCAAGTTTTGAAATCCCTCCAAAACTTGAATCAAAACAGTAAAGCAGAGAAAAAGATTTAATGATAATCAAATATAAGTTTAGCTCCCTTTGTGAGCAAATAAAACCTTAAGAATGCTTTTCACAATAGTGGAGGAAGCTTCTCTAATTTTCTTCAAGATTGTTGAAGACTTGAATGAGCTCTTGAGAGGTTGGTGAACTTGAAGATGAAAGCTTCTTTTCTTGATGAATACTTTTTGCTTAGGGATGATAATTGAATCACACCAATCTCTTATATTTTTTTCTTATTTAAAGCCTTTTAAATCTTCAATAGATGGAGGAGAGAATCCTAGGCAAGATTTATAGCCATTGGAGATATTAAAGAAATCATTAAAACTTTCCAAAATAAGAAAAGAATAGTCGTTGTAGAAAAATTTTCGTTGCAGGGGTCGACTCATGAGTCGACTCATGGCACAGGGGTCGACCTCGAGCTCGACCTCTGAGATAAAATCTAGAAAAATAGTCATTCTATATTTTCATCCTTCGAAACAGCAGAGGTTGACCCTAGGGTTAACCCTTAGTATAGAGACAGCATGCCAAACAGCCCTTTTCAGCAGGGGATGACCTAGGGGTCGATCCTTTCATTTCAAACTTGATTTTCTCCCAAAATAAGTATCCAAAAATCATAGGACTGCCTCCAAAGGAATAGAAATCTTTTATACTTACTCTTGAGGCTCTCATATCAAAACTTGATAAAATTATGATTTTGCCTCTGAAATACAAAAAATCTTTTTTCAAGCCAAATTCATTAGTAATCCCCTCAAATGCTTTGTAATCATCAAAATCAATTCTTGGAGCAACAATCTCCTCCTTTTTGATGATGACAAAATATTTGAGCATAAGCAAAAAAAAAGCATGTAGAAGCCTTGATTGAGGATTTTAAAAATTTTGAAGGAACATGCTACATCACATACTAGGATATTATATTTAATTATTTGACCAATATAGCATCAAGAGCAGTTTGATGATTACTTATAGTCAAGCATTTAAATGATTTGCAAAAGTATCTGACTTACTTATTTCTTTTATCAATTTTAATTTTATTTTATTTTTTTATCAATTTTACTTTAATTTTGCTTATAGCCCAATTTTATTTACTCTACTCCCTCATTTTGACATCATCAAGTAAGATCTTAAAGGATTTTAAAATTCAAAAATAAAAAAGCCTCCTCTTTAAGTTATTTTTGTTGGGAATATGTGCTCTTTCCACATAGATCGGCATGGCGGCTGGTGATAGCCAAGCAACAAAAAAGTACTTTTTAGAGATCTCTGCGAAAGCACGATCAAATAAATCAAGAAATAGAGAAGAAGAGAAGAAGAGATTTTCAAAAGAAAAGAGCTTTTATTTAGTATATTTCAGCACACTTACAATCTTGACCTATTTTCAGTATATATACTTTATAAAGGATCAACTCTAAGCTCATAGAAAAACTCTCCAAGTCCAAACAATCCACGTACACAAAATAATAATCTATAAAAACTGAGCTGGCCCAGTTTCAGACTAAGCTGGCTAACCAGACTGAGCTGACCCAGTTGTTTACCATGCCAACAGTCTGAAAATGCTGCTCTCTATCTGAATTTTTCTCTAAGACCTAGCTGACCCAGTCCTAGACTGAGCCGACCAAGTTTTCAACTGAGCTAGCTTAGTCTCAAAGTGAGCCAGCTCAATTTCTAAACTTTACTATTGAGACTGATTCTTCTTCTGGTTTGCTCCCATCTTCTCATTACCTATCTTCTCATATTTCTAAGACTTTGGAGTGCCACTTCTGAGCTCACATTCTCCACCTTGATGCTTTCAAGTCCTTAAGAACTCATCTCTTCTCAACAGACCCATCCGTACCACACATCTCTGAAAGCTGTCTTTGGGGAGTACCATCAGGAGTGCATCAGACTGATTCTTCTTGGTATGAATCTTCATTAGTTCCACTTCGCCTTCCTCCATCAGCTCTCTGATCCTATGGTATCTCACATCTATATGCTTTGTGCGTGCATGATAGACTGGGTTCTGTGCCAATAACAGAGCACTCTGACTATCACTGAATAGTGTAACCTTTCTCTGCTCCATCCCCAACTCATCAATCAGCCTCCTAAGCCAAAGGACTTCCTTTGCAACCTCCGTTATCCCAATGTACTCGGCCTCTATGGTAGATAAGGCCATGATTGACTGAAGGGTTAATCTCTAAGACACCGGTCTACCATATACGCAGAAGAGGTATCCAATAGTAAACCTCCTTGTATCAAGATCATCAGCATAATTTGCATCGATAAATCCTTCCAGAGGATCTGAACCTTCACACATCTTCATAGATTGTTCTCCAAATCCTCTCGGTTGCCCACCAAACACCAAACCATAATCTCTTATTCCATGCAGATATCTCAGCATCCATTTCAATGCTTTCTAGTGTTCTTTTCCAAGGATAGCCATGTATCTACTAATCGTGCTCATAGCATGTGCTATATCTAGTCTATAGCACACCATAGTGTATATCAAACTGCCTACAGCATTTACATAAGGGACTCATTCTATGTATTCTCTCTCCTCTTCTGACTGGGGGTACCATAACTTGGAGAGAGACATATGGCTCGATAATGGCGTCTCTGTAGGTTTGGCCTTCTCCATCCCAAACCTCTTCAGAACCTTCTAGATATACTTTTCTTATGACAAATGGAGAACTCCTTTGCACCTATCTCCGCAAATCTTCATTCCAAGAATTTTCTCAACTGGACCCAAACCTTTCATCTCAAATTTAGATGATAATGCCCTTTTCAATCTTTTTATAGCATCCATGCTTCTACTGGCTATGAGCATATCATCTACATATAATAATAGGCACAGATCATCCTCCTTATCTATATTCTTAACGTAGACACAATAATCATGTTCACATCTACTGAAACCCAGGCTCAAGACAAAGCTATCAAACCTTCGATACCACTAACGAGGGAATTATTTCAAGCCATACCAAGACTTTCTGAGTAAACACACCTTTTCTTCCTATCCCATCTCCATGAAACCATATGGCTGCTTCATGTAGATTCTTTCCTCCAAAGTCCCATGAAGGAAGGCCCAATTCTATGTTATGCTATGCCACCAATGACAGCAAAACTCGAATAGATGTATGACGTACCATAGGAGAAAAAATTTTTGTGTAGTCAATCCCTTTCCTTTGTGAGTATCCCTTTGCTACCAACCATGCTTTGAATCTGACTCCACCTTGTTCTGAAGGTGCTTCTTTCTTTGTGAACACCCACATTGAGCCAATAGGTTGAGCACCCTCTGGAAGATCCACCAGCTTCCATGTCTGATTCTTCTCAAGTGATTTCATCTCCTCCATCATGGCTTGCATCCATGAATCATGATCCTCACTCTTCATGGCCTCTGCATAATTCTCTGGATCTCCATTACCAATGATGAGTGCATAGGAGATAACCTCGTCAATGCCATATCTGATCAATCTTCTAATAGTATGCTGGGACTTATGCAAATTCACTCCCACTGGCACATCTCTGCCTGATGTCTGTGGTTGCTCCTGTACATCTATCTGAACTGTCGGTCCTCTATGCTAATTTTCAATCTGAGATAATACTTTTCTACACAGCTCCACCTCAACAGGAACACTCCTGTAAGTAGATGTAACCCGCATGCCATCATTATCTAACTAGCCACCACTGTTCACCTTTGTTTTCCCAATTCCATTTATCCCAGACCTCCTCAAGATGCTCTTCTCATCAAAGATAACATCCCAGCTGATCAATGACTTCTATGCCTGAGAGTCCCACAGCAGGTACCCCTTGACTCTTTGTGGATACCCTATGAATGTCATCTTTTGAGATTTTGGATCCAATTTGCTTCTCTCAATTGCCTCCATATGTGCATAGACTGTGCAACTGAAGACTTTCAGATGGCCAAGCTTCATCTTCTTTTCACTCCAGACCTCTTCTAGAATGCCTTCATTCAGCTTATAATGAGGGGACCTGTTCACAAAAAAATAAGAAAAAGTTAGAGCATCACCCCACAAGGACTTTGGAAGTGATGTCTACAGCCTCAAACTCCATGTCTTCTCAGTCAGTGTCCCATTCATCCTCTCCATGACATCATTCTACTGGAGAGTCATCCTCACCATGTAGTGGCATTTTATGCTATTTTCCTCACAGTACCTCCTGAACTCCAGGCTAGTATACTCTCCTCCATTATTCGACCTCAGACACTTTACCTTTCTTCCTGACTCCTTCTCTACTTTAGCTCTCCAGGCTCTGAACTGGGCAAACACCTCTGATTTTTCCCTGATCAGATAAACCCCCACCTTCCTTGAGAAATCATCAATGAAAGTAATAAAGTATTTTGCTCCACCTCTAGCTGATACGGGAGCTGGTCCCCATACATCCAAGTGCACTAAATCCAACACTCCCTCGCTGCGCTTGGTACTTCTGGCAAACTTCATCCTATGCTGTTTGCCAAAGATACACGACTCATAAAGATTTGTGCCCTCCTTCAGGACTGGAATCATACCTCTTCTGCTTAGTTCTATGAGCCCACGATTACTCATATGATCCATCCGATAGTGCCATAGCCGATTTAAAATTTGCTTCTTCTGTACCATTGCTAGCACCTCTGCACTATCATTTACCATTGAGCCTTTCATTCTGTAAAGATTGTTGCTCAGTCTTCAATCTCTCATCACCACCAAAGCTTCCTTAGAAATTTTTAGACATCCACTCCCAGCTTGGCTAATAAAAGCATAATCTTTCTCCTCCAAGTAGCTCGAAGAAATCAAATTCTTTTTCCACTCTGGTACATGCCTGATATTTGATAATGTATGAATGATCCCATCATACATCCTCATCCTGATAGAGCTAATTCCAGCTACTTTGCATGGGTGATCATCTCCAAGGCTGACACTTCCACCATCGACCTTCTGGTAGGTAGCAAACCACTTTCGATGAGAAGTATAATGGTGTGAGCATGCTGAATCTAATATCCATATAGTATCACACTCTATGAATCCATCTGATACAACTAGTAGGTCTTCTCCACTGCTCATAGAAGCTGTATCATCTTTCTTGCTGGCCTTTCCTTTTTCTGATCTCAAAAGGGGACAATCTCTCCTCAGGTGTCTAAGCTGATGACATTTATAACATTTCAATATCATCTTCCTCTGATCGCGAGACTTTGACCTGCCCTTGGATTTCTCTCTTGTCTTCTTCTTTGATCTTCCTTGTCTTTCATTCATAGCCAAGATCTCAAACTTAGAGTCTCCCTTGCAGATCTTCTCCCTTTGCTCATTTGATCTGAAAACACCAACAACCTCTTCATAGTTTATGCTCTCCTTCTCATAAACTAGAGTTGTTATGAGACCATCATACGAACCTGGGAGAGAACATAATAGCATAAATGCCCGATCCTCCTCATCGATCTTCACATCCAAACACATTACCTCAGAACACACCTAATTGAACTTTTGGATATATGCAACCAGATCTTCGCCTTCGGACATCCTCAAACTATACAGCTGTTTCTTCAACCATAGCTTGTTCATCATGTTCTTGCCCATGTATATGTTCTTCAGTCTCTTCCAGAGTTCCTTTGTCGTAGTTTCTATGCAAACCTCGGGCAAAACCTGATTGGCCAAGCACATCCGAATTATGCTAAAAGTAATTTTCTCAAGCTCTTTCCAATCCTCAGCACTGATCTTTTTAGGCCTTTCTTTTATCATGACCTTGTACATCCTCTGCTGAACCAATAAGTCCTTTACTCTTTGCTGCCATAGGGTAAAATTTTTCTTGCCGTCGAACTTCTCAAAATCTACCTTGAATCCACTTGATCCCATGACTTCAAACAAGTCAAGAACAGATCCTTAACATCCTTCACAATCACACACCAGTAAAACTACCCTTCATAGAAGATCTAATTAGCCCTAGATCCTCTTTCCAAACTTCTGTATCATCGTTCCTCCATGTAAACAATCTCCACCTCAATCTAGAGACAACCACAAAGCAAACTAGAAGTTTTAGGATAAAATCTGGTGCAACAGATCCTGGATGTAGTAAATCATGAGTGTCTTCCTTCCTTCCATGCAACACCGCTCTGATACTAAATGTTGGAAATATGTGCTCTACCTACATGGATCGACGTGGCCATCGATGATTAGCCAAGCAACAAGAAAGTACTTCTTAGAGATCTCTACACAAGTACAATCAAATAAATCAAGGAATAGAGAAGAAAAGATTTTCAAAAGAAAAGAGCTTTTATTCAGTATATTTTAGCATACTTACAATCTTGACCTATTTTTAGTATATATACTTTACAAAGGGTCAAGCCCAAGCTCATAGAAAAACTCTTCAAATCCAAACAACCCATGTACATAAAATAATAACCCATAAAAACTGAGCTGGCCTAGTTTCAAACTGAGCCAGCTAACCTACGATTGGATCGACTCAATCTGGGATTGAGCCGACCTAGTTATGTACCATGCCAATAGCCCAAAAATACTACTCTCTATCTACATTTTTCTTTGAGATCTAGCCGACCAAGTCCTGGACTGAGCCGACCCAATTTCTAACTGAGCTGGCTCAGTCTTAGAGTGAGTCGGCCCAATTTCTGAACTTTACTATTGAGACTGATTCTTCTTCCGGCTCGCTCCCATCTTTCCATGACCTGTCTTCTCATATTTTCAAGACCTAGGAGTGCTAGTTCTGAGCTCATAATTCCATATGTTTTCCTGTTAGAATAAGAGTTTATAACAAAATTTTTAATTTATAATATAATGATCATAATGAAATTTAGCCAATTAATAAAGATTTCATTTCACATCATTCAAATGACATCATCATATATTTACATCAAAATTATTATCATAACATCAAGTATCAAAATATAAGTGCTAAACATACAAAATATAAAGGTATCAAAAGTATTCATGAGAATTAGGCCATCGAAACATACAAAATTCATGGATACAACTATCCATGACCTAAATAGCCAATAGTACCAATGCCATAAGTTTGATCCAAAAAAAATATAACCAACTATGACTTGATCAACAACTCATAGAAACAACTAAGAGTACTAGATCATAACCTAATACAAAAATGACTAAACTAGATCTAGTAGAGATCATGGCTGAAAGTATCTAAATCAGATGAGAAATCAGAGATGTGATGGAATGTGTCAGGGTCAAATCTTGAAGCATGTCCTCGACCACGTCTACCTTGACCATGGGTGGAGGTGCGAGCTTGAGCAACTGGACGAGATGGCCCAGGATTCTAAGAGGAAGTGGGCTGAGCAAAAAGAGCAATCCTGATAGTGTCTAAATGATCCAGTGCTCTTAACATGGACTGAGTGAGGGCGCCAATCTGTGTAGATAGAGTATCACTGGAGTCTCTAAACTCTTTCCTCAGAAAGTCAAAACCATCCTTTGGAACACCTCAGAGTCTGGCTGCCTCAGCTATAAGATCTGATATCTTTGTAATGTCCTCTCTCATCTGGGGATGAGCCAGATCCAAAACCTACATCAACAAATCTAAAATTTTGCCTGTCAATCTCAAAATACATCCCTCGAGGTCCTCAAGTCATGCAGACTAAGCAGTAAGCAACTGAAAGATAGTAGATACATGTGGAATCATAAACTGATCAGAAGATGCGATGAAGTGAGTACTCTACCCCTGAGTGGTACTAGCTATCTGCTAAGATAAAAGACCTGCAATCCTCTAAGATAGGATATCGACAATTGATTGAATCAATTGGTTAGTGATCCTCCTGATCTGATCATCAGAGAATCTAACATCTATGTCTCTGTTCCTCGATGGTGCCACATCTGCATCTCTCCTCACTAACTCTGAGGGACCAGCCTCATGATCAGATACAAATTGAAAGTCAAGAGATTCTTTATGATCATGAGGAGCTGAAGATGGTCCCTCCTCCTTAGCTCTCTCTACATCCTCAGCACCTTTGGACCAACCACCATCAATCTTTAAAAAACTCATGCGATGCAGTGGTGGCGGTTGATGGTATCAGTGTGAGATAATCTGGCAACTGGCTCCCCTTCAAAACTAACTCCAAACCTCCTAAACACTAATGAGAGAGCCATACCATAGGGTAAATGTGCCTTAGACCCATTCAAGATCTCTCTCATCATTTCTATCATCAAAATAGGAAGGTTAAAGAGGGTCTCTATAATCACATGAAACATGATACATATGTTCCTACTAGATAATAAATCATGCCTGCCACTCCTAGGGATAAATAACTTGGTAACCATGGTTTGTAACACTCTCATTTCAATAGAAAGAATCTTGACCTCTAATTTATTCAAATTTTCTTCAAATTCTCTTCCCAAGATGGCTCTCAGTCCTTCTTCTTTATGGGTTAGTTTCATTTTCTTATAACCCTCACATGGTAATCTTAGAATTTTCTCTAGGTGAACTGGATCAAGAATAATCTCAGTACCTTTAACAATAGATTTTACTGTTCTATTAAAGTATGCCAAATTTAGGTAAAACTCTCTAACCAAATCCACATATGTAGCTTATTTCAACTTATAAAAGAAATCCCATCCTTGCTTTTTAATTTTTAACACAAATGAAAATCCTTCTTTCTCAAAGAAACTAAAATCAACATTCTTTCCCAGTTCAACCTTTCTATCAGACAAAGGGACCTTACTTGGTGTAAAAGGAGATTGTGAAGATCGTCTGGAGGCAAAGGTTGGATCAGGAGAGGGCTTTGGTGCTATTTTTTTTCGATGGGCTTCTTCCTCTAAGCAATAAATCGATTTTCTTCCTTACGTTAATTTTATCTTGGGCACCATTATAACCAAAAGAAGCCTCAATCCTACACAAGAGAGTCAAGGGAAAGTGGAATAGAGAAGATTTGAGAAGGAGATAAAAAGTTTTGAGGAAGGAGCCGACGGTGGGTTTTGGGACAAGGGTTTGCTAGAATTCTTCAAACTACCCAAATAGAAAGAAAATAGAAAGAGATTTGGTTCCTTAAAGGGCAATTTGAGGAGAGGATGTTGGGAGAAAGGGAGATTTCGAGAGATTTCTTTGATTGAAGGGTTGGGGAGAAAGGCCGATTTGTTTGGGTGAAGAGAGAAACAAGGAAGGTCGGCCTCTTGGTCGTAGGAGTTCTTGATTAATAGGGCTGGGCGAGAAGGATTTTGATCAAATTACAAGAATGCCCATGAGTCATCCCTCAGGTCAACCCATGGCACAAGAAAATCCAAAAATTGATGAAAAATTCTAAAAAAATCTTAGATTTTAGTGGTTGAATTTTACATATGAGAGTGATCAAAGGATGATTAGATTTGAGCTTTTTGAGAAAGAAAAGTAAGATATAGGCTCAAGGTAGTTTAAGATGATATTTTGATAGAAGAGAGCTTGGAATCATAAAGATGTTTAGGCTAGGGGATCAATAATTCCTAATTCTCTTCTAATCTCACAAAAATTATCTTCACTTAAGGCCTTAGTAAAAATATCAGCCAATTGATTTTCAGTACAAACATAATCAAGAATTATGTCATTATTTTGAACATGCTCTCTTATGAAATGATGTCCTATTTCAATGTATTTTGACCTAGAGTGTTGGATTGGATTCTTAGTTAGATTTATGGCACTAGTATTATCACATCTTATGAGAGTTTTTTTTTAGTTTGATGTCAAAGTCCTCAAGTTGTTGCTTAATCAACAAGATTTGTGCACAACAACTTCCGGCTACAACATATTCGGCTTCGGCCATAGACAATGCTACTGAATTTTGCTTCTTGCTAAATCAAGAGATTAAATTAACTCCTAGAAATTGACAAGTTCTACTAGTGCTTTTTCTGTTGAATTTACATTCAGCAAAGTTTGCATCTGAATATCCAATTAAATCGATTAATGAATTCTTAGAGTACCATAAACCTATGGATTGAGTTCCTTTTAGGTGTTTAAGTATTCTTTTTACAGCATTTAAATATGATTCTTTTGGATTAGATTGAAGTCGTGCACATAAATAAACACTAAACATGATATTTGATTTACTAGTAGTTAAATACAATAAAGAACCAATCATGCCTCTATAAAATTTTTTATCAACACTTTTACCTCCTTCATCCTTATCAAGCTTACATGATGGACTCATGGGGGTACCAATTGCTTTGGAGCTCTCCATCCTAAATCTCTTGAGTAGTTCTCTTGTACACTTGCTTTGAGTGATGGAGATCTCTTCTTTTATTTGTTTGATTTGAAGTCCGAGAAAGAATGTTAGTTCACCCATCATGCTCATCTCGAACTCTCCCTATATAAGCTTAGCGAAATCTTGACATAAAATTTTATTAGTAGATCCAAATATAATGTCATCAACATATATTTATATTACTAAGATGTCATCATGATCTCTTTTAATGAAAAGGGTTGTATCTATATTTTCTCTTGAAAATCCATTATTAAGCAAGAATTTACTTAGTCTTTCATACCAAGCCCTAGGTGCTTATTTTAAACCATATAATGCTTTGTTTAATCTAAAAATATAATTTTGAAAAGCATGATTTTCAAAATCAGGAGGTTGTTCTACATAAATTTCTTCAACAATATATCCATTTAAAAAAGCACTTTTAACATCCATTTAAAATAGCTTGAAATTCATAAAGTATGCATAAGCGAGTAAAAGTCTAATTGCTTCTAGTCTAGCAACAGGTGCAAAGGTTTCATCAAATTAATTCCCTCTTCTTGATTATAATACTTTGCAACTAATCTTGCTTTATTCTAAATTATATTTTTATTTTCATCCAATTTATTTCTATATACCCATTTTGTACCAATTATTGGATAATTTTTAGGTCTTGATACTAAGGTCCATACATTATTTGTTTTGAATTGATTAAGTTCCTCTTGCATTGCATTTATCCAATTATAATCTTTTTCCGCTTCATCAATGGTTTTGGGTTTAAAATGAGAAACAAATGCAAAATAATTGTATGCATCTCTAAGTGAAGAGTGAGTTCTTATCCCATGTGTAGGATCACCAATAATTAGTTCTTTGGGGTGATTGTGAACATACCTCCATTCTTTTGGAAGATCATTTATACCTAGAGATTGTTCTTGTTGTCCTTCATCCTCAATTTCTTACTTGTCTTCATGATTCTCTTCATTTTGAATTATTGAATTCTTTAGGATAATCTCCTTCATTCCTTCTATAAGAGGATCTGCATCATCAATACACTCACTCTTTCTTGATGGAAGATCATTAGTCTCATCAAAAACAACATGTATTGACTCCTCTACTGCTAAGGTTCTTTTGTTAAAAGCTCTAAAAGCTTTACTAGAAGAGGAGTAACCAAGAAAAATAGCTTCATTGGATTTTGCATCAAATTTATCTAGTTTTTCTTTACCATTGTTCAAAATAAAATATTGACAACCAAAAACATGAAAATATGAAATGTTAGGTTTCCTTCCTTTCCAAAGCTCATAAGATGTTTTCTTTAAAATTGGTCTGATTAGAGCACAGTTTAAGATGTAACATGCTGTGTTAATTACTTCAACCCAAAAGAATCTTGGAAGGTTGCTTTCATATAGCATAGTACGGGTCATTTCTTCTAGAGTTTTATTTTTTCTTTCTACTACATTTTATTGGGGTGTCCTAAGTGTTGAAAAATTATGGCTAATTCCTTTTTCATCATAAAATTTTTCAAAATCTTGATTTTCAAATTTGGTTCTATGATCACTTTGAATGCTTTGAATTGAAAATTCTTTTTCATTTGTAACTTTTCGATAAAACTTTATGAAAATATGAAAAGTTTCATCTTTGTGTGCCAAAAAAAAAATCCATGTAAAACGTGAGTAGTCATTGATAATTACAAAATCATAACATTTTCCATCTAAGCTTGCTATTCTTATAGGACCAAACAAATCCATGTGCAAAAGTTTCAATGGCCTAGAAGTTGAAACAATGTTCTTAGATTTGAATTAAACTCTTGTTTGTTTACCTAGTTGGCATGCATCATAAATTTTATCTTTTTCAAAGTTCAATTTTGGTAAACTGGTAACTAATTTTTTTTTGATAAGCTTTGAAAGTGAATGCATACTAATATGTGCAAGCCTATGATGCCAAAGCCAACTAGTCTCATTAATTTTGACATTCATAGCTACTAAACATTGCATGTTTATCATAAGAAAGATCATTCAAATATATCATATAAATATTACCATGCCTATGACCAACAAACTTAATGCCATCATCATTGGAACTAGTTACAACGCACAATGAAGATTCAAAAACAACTTTGTAACCCTTATCACAAAGTTGACTAATACTTAAGAGATTGTATTTTAAATCATCTACTAATAAAATATTTTCAATATACTTGGAGGAAGTGATACCAACATTACCTATACCAATAATCTTTTATTTGCCATTATCTCCAAATATGATCATTCCTCCATTTTTAGCATCAAGCATGATGAATTGGGACTCATCACCGATCATGTGTCTTGAGCATCCGCTATCAAGATACCATCTTCAATTTTTTTCTTTGGATACAAGACATATCTACATGCAAAATCAAGTCCTTACTCTAGGTACCCAAGTTTTCTTGGGTCCTTTAAGATTAGTCATAATGGTTTCTTTTGGAATCCATATTTTCTTTATATTTGAATTGTTAGAGAAGCATGTATAAGATTTGTATCCTAATTTACCACATTTAAAGCAAGTAACATTTAAAAATTTGTTGCTTTATAAATTTACAAAAATATTTTTTAGAATTTTTTATTTTTTAGGGGGTTATAAATGGCCTTTTGATTTTCAAGAATCATGTTGGTGCAAAATCTGGTTGCCATCAAAGAAGTGCTAGAGTCGGAGAAGATGAGATTGTCGTCGATGACCTGCAAAATAAGTTTCGTTCAGAGCCCGAGGTGGTGGCTCCGGTAAGACCCTCCGACGATCAAGTTAGCATTTTTGGCCAACAGAAATGGAGTGCTCAGTCGAGAAAGTTGCTGAGTTTTTGGAAGAGAGAAGAGAGCCTTGAGAAAACATATCTGGAGGATCCCTTTTATAGATAGAGCCTATAACAAACTAATAGTGACAGCCGTAACTATTGGGTAGTGGGCCACTCAAGGCCATATGGAGTTTGTTATGGAAGATAGTGTTTGTTGTCGTGAGGTGCCAGTCCATTTGAGATTTGATAGTTAAAATTTGGAGGGATGGGCATCGGTTGGTGATGACCTTTGAGCTATATCAATTCTAGAGCAATTCGAACTCCTCTAAAATAGTCTGGGTGTGGGTCGATTCATGCCGTGTATGATATCGAACTCATGTAGAGACCTTTCTGATTGACTGCGAGGAGTTCGATCACTGGAGTCTGAAAGAAGTTTGGCTGTTGGAGGGATCCGGAAGAAGTTTGACTGCTGAAGGAAGAATTTCTGATCGAAGCTCTTCTGTGATTACTAGTTATATTAGGCTAAACATCATACTAGACTTCGGTGAGAGCGGAATTTATCCCCAACAAATCATATGAAGTTTATTTGAACTCAAAATAAATTTTTTAACTATCAATTTTAAATTATCGATTTCATTTTTCAAACTTAGTTTCTCTTGAGTTAATACTAGTTTTTCACTTAGGATAGTTTCATTTTCTTTTAGCAAGACCTAATTTTTTAATTTTAGTTCTTTATTTTCAGTTCCTAACTTCTTTAAATCATCTACTAAATCGTAGTAGAAGGCTTCTTGAAGTTCTTTGAATGTAAATTCATTTGAGATTTCAGCACTTACCTCATTCTCATATGCCATAAGGCATAGGTTGGCTTGTTCATGAGCTTCTTCCTCTTCGGAGCTTGAGTCATCACTATCACTCCATGTTGCTACCATAGCCTTTTACTCGTATTTCTTGGAAACCTTTTTAAGTTGAGGACATTCAAACCTAAAGTGCCCTGACTTCTTAGATTCATAGCAAATAAGGGCCTGCTCTCTATCCTTTTTCTTGCTATGCTCCCCTTTGGTAGGTAGCCTCTTCCTCATCCCTTATTTTTTCTTCAAAAATCTCTTGAACTTTCTTATGATGAGGGCTATTTCTTCATCTTGTTCTTCATCTTTCATTTCATCGGATTTTTCTTCTTATTGAGTGATGAATTTAAGGACTATTATCTTCTTTTTCTTGACATCTTCTTCTTGATGTTGTTTCATGCTTAGCTCATGCATCATTAGAGATCCTAGAAGCTCCTCCAAGGATTTAACATTTTGATCTTTGGCTTCTTGGATTGTAGTCATTTTGGCATCCCATGTCCTTGGCAAAGACCTAAGAATCTTCCTCACAAGGTCACTATTAGAATAAGACTTGCCAAGACTTTTGAGATCATTTATAATATCCGTAAATCTAGTAAATATTATAGTAATTGACTCATTATGCTCCATTTTGAAAAGTTCATATTTATGCACAAGCATGTTAATTTTTGACTCCTTAACTTGATTTGTTCCTTCATGAGTTACTTCTAACCTATCCTGTATTTCCTTAGCCAACATGCATGTTGAAATACGATTAATTTTTTTAACATCTAGAGCATAATATAAAATATTCATGGCTCTTGTATTGAGTTGAGCCACTTTTTTATCAATCTCAACCCATTTCTTTTCAGGTTTGATTGGTTTCTCACAATCAATTATCTTAGTGGATGTGTGTGGTCCATTAATTATGATACTTCACATATCATAGTCAAGTGCTTGTATGAAAATTCTCATCTGAGCTTTCCAATAGGTATAGTTTATCCCATTGAAAAGTGGAGGTTGGTTTATAGACTGCCCCTTGGTTAGAGAAATACTAACTTGGGTTGCCATAGATCTTTGGCTCTTTGATGGTTAAATCAAAGTAGGGCTAGAGCACCATGCTCTGATACCACTTATTACCCAGCTATGAAACCCAAGAGGGGGTGGGTGGGGGTGAATTGGATTTTTAATATTCTAAAGCTAATTTAAAGATATCAAAATTGAACGATGATATGCAAGATGTGCCTGTAAAATAATTTAGGTTAGAGAAAAATATAAAAGATTAGAAAGCAAGAATTTAACAAACTAAGGAAAGAAAGATAGCAAGCACACCATAAACAAGTAAGATTTATAGTGGTTCGGTGCTTTTCTTGTACCTACATCCACTCCTCAATCTCCTACTTAGGAATTAAAATTCACTAACCGAATTCAAACTGAATACATCGTTGAAAACCTCCAACCCGAGCTATCCCAAGCCAGAACACTTATTTTCGAGTACAAACCAATCCAATACAATCCTATTCAATGTTAGGATCAACCTTCCCAAGTTTTGGAATCCTACTAAAACTTGAATCAAAATAGTAAAGTAGAGAAAAAGATTTAATGACAATCAAATATAAGTTTAGCTCCATTTGTGAGCAAATAAAATCTTAAGAATGCTTTTCACAATAGTGGAGGAAGCTTCTCTAATTTTTTTCAAGGTTGTTAGAGACTTGAATGAGCTCTTGAGAGGTTGGTGAACTTGAAGATGAAAGCTTCTTTTCTTGATGAATACTTTTTGCTTATGGCTGATAATTTAATCACATCAATCTCTTATATTTTTTTCTATTTAAAGCCTTTCAAATCTTCAATAGGTGCAGAAGAGAATTCTGGGCAAGATTTGTAGCCATTGGAGACATTAAAAAAATCATTAAAACCTACCAAAATAAGAAAAACATAGCCATTGTAGAAAAATTTTCATTGTAGGGGTCGACTCATGGCACAGGGGTCGACCTCTGAGATAAAATAAAAAAGATAGCCATTCTATATTTTTAGCCTTCGAAATAGCAGAGGTCGAACCTAGGGTCGACCCTTGGCATAGAGACAGCGCATGCCAAATAGCCCTTTTCAGGAGGGGATGACCTAGGGGTCGACCCTTTCGCTTCAAACTTAATTTTCTATCAAAATAAGCATCCAAAAACATAGGACTACCTCCAAAGGATTAGAAATCTTATATACTTGCTCTTGAGACTCTCATATCAAAACTTGATAAAATTATGATTTTATTCCTAAAATACAAAAAAAAAATTTCAAGCCAAATACATTAGTAATCTTTTCAAATATTTTGTAATCATCAAAATCAATTCTTGGAGCAACAGGAGGATAACCTACAAACTTTGTCTATATACCTGCTAGGTTCATAGGGCTGAGGCTAAGGTTGAATAGAGTTTATTCTTTTACTAGCTCGGATACAGGAGGAGTTCGATAATCCTTAATTTTATTAACTAACTCCTAGTCCTCTCTCTCTAACCTCGAGGCTCAACGGACAGAATCCCTCAAATTTCCTCAAGGAGGAAGTCCTAGGTGTAAGATTGGAAAACAAATAAAAACGAACTTCTCTTTTCAATTATGAATGGAGAGGGCACCCTTGAGCAACCCCTTCTTGCTAGACTGGGGTAAAACATACCACCAATCCTTTGCAGTGGGATGATGTTTGAAGGTAAAATAGGTTCAAAAAAGAGAAATGGTGGGCCGAACTTCAACGGATATACAGAGAGCAAGGAATCCTATTATGAACCTAAAAGAGTTCAACACTACGGAAGCTAAGAAGGTATTTAAGAAACAAAAAAGAGCTACAATAAAGATGGAAAGAGGAAGCCTCAATCTAGCATGAAAGGTTTTTAAATACAAGCAAAACCAATCTGGAGGAGGGGCACAAGCTCGACCACTTGGTTCAGAAAGTTTTAGCTCATACTCAGCAGGCATCCCATACTGGATCCTGATTAATGATAGGTCTTCAGTGGTTAGGTAGCAAAGGATGGTTCCCAGTATAAAATTTGGCTGAGGTACTATAGGTTTAGGTTCTATTTTGATCTCAAAGTTTTGAGAGTTTGGGTCAACCAAACTCCTAGAACCGCTAGATCAAGAAACCTCGAAAAACATCTAGATCAAATTAAATCCAAAAAAGTCCCCGAAAAGCTTAAGGAAAAGAGGCGATGAAGACTCAAAAAAAAAAGAATGGTGAAACCTACCTAGACAAGCTTGAAGAGATTCCAAAAGAATGTGGGAAGGCTAGAAATCAGGAAACAAGGATGAGGGACTGACCTAGGCTGATCGAAAAGCTCAAGGAGAAGACCAAAATGATGAAGGATAGCCAAGAAGTACGTCGACGGTTGGAAGCATTACGAGAGAACAAAGGCAACAACGATGGGATGCTTGGGAGACAATGGAGAATGGAGGAAGGAGAAGAAGGAGCGCAGATGAAAGTGAGAAGCCGCAGAAAAAGAAAAGGTTCAAATAGATAATCAAAATCAGAGAAAGTTATGATTGCAAGACTTCTTCAGTCAGCCTTGATTCACCACATGTGTCTCACTCGCGCCCGCTGCTTGGTGAAATAATAATTGCGTTGTACATAGATTTCCACACCAGTTGGGTTTTCAAGAAAATTTGTTCCTTCAAGCATTCGACATTAAACTTCAATACCAATTTGAAAAAAGATAAAAAGTTCCACCCTTCGAGAGTGGGAAGCTAACAAGGGACTTCGTCTGTAGCAACTTTTTTGTATTCTCTTCTTTCGAAATTTGAACTTAGGAGTAGGGGATAAATGTTAGGGGTAGAACAATCCCCACTGAAGTCCTTAGCCAGAATCTTTGGCCACTGACCCCCCCTCCTACTGGAATTTATCAACCTTCTCAGCGGTGAATTCATACTGCAGAACTTCTTGAAAGCATGTAGAAGTTCGACAACACAATCTTGAATAATAAAGAAGAACTACTATTATATTAACCTTGCCTTTTGACTAGAAATAAATGATAGGCTTAAGCCCCACTCACACTCCTCTAGTCGCACTCCTTCCGAACGAACTCCTCTAGTCGCACTTCTTTCGGATGAACTCCTCCGATCGCACTCCATCTGGACGAACTCCTCCAATCGCACTTCGTCTAGATGAACTCCTCCAGTCGCACTTCTCTCAGACGAACTCCTCTAGTCACACCCCTTCCAAACGAACTTCTCCAGTCGCACTCCTTTCGGATGAACTTCTCCAATTGCACTCCTTTTGGGCAAACTCATTTTAGTCGATAGGAAAACTCCTCTCAGTCGATCTCCATCTAGTCAAACTCCTTCTAGTCATTTAGAAGGACCTCATCATCCATGTGAATTCAGCTCCCAACTCGACACAAACCAACTTACATGTGAATGATCTTAGAGAAGTCCAAACTTCTCTAGAACTGTCATGATTTGAAGCCCTTCACTGCCAATGTCTATTCCATCCAATCCTCAGCTATTAAATCTCAACAGACTGGCACATCATGACAATAGACACCATCCTCCATAACAAACTCAAGGTGGCCCCATGCGGCCCACTATCAAACGATTACAATTGTCATCATCAATTTGTTACGTGCTCTATCTATAAAGAAAACCCTCCAGATATATTTTCTTCGAAGCTCTCTTCTCCTTCCCATTACTCTACTTCTTTATTTTTTGAGCACTCCATTCTAGTTGGTTGAAAAATTAATTTGAGCATTAGAGGGTTCTACCGGAGCCACCCTCCTTCGGTTTGGACTTTATTTTACAGATCCCATCAAAGGCCTCACCTTCTCAACTCCAACTACCTCCGACGTCCACATGGATTTTTGCACCAACAAAAATTAATCACTCATACTAATCTTACCAAAACATGAAAAGTATTTCAAGCAAGTGAATGTGATATGAAAATCATATTGATAGATTATTAAAATCAATAGAATTAATCAAATAAACATTGATGGTATGTTGTGAGAAAAGTTTAGATTTTACCCAATAGCATCATCCATCCATTTTATTCCCAAGGCATCCATTCATAATATTTTTCTCTTTTCATTCCATTTGATCCTTGGTGAACCTACAAAATTATTTACTAAATTTTGGTACCCAAGCCATCTTGGGTCCATTGAGGTTAGCGCTTATGGTTTCTTTTGGAATTCATATTTGCTTAATTAAGGTATAACTAATTTGTTTGGCATTACATTCAAAAATTTTATGGCCAATTTTATTGTATTTAAAGCAAACTACAAAATAATTTTCAAAATAAGCTTTGCTAAACATATTGTTTATAAATTTTTATTTTCTTAATGAATTAGAGCCAATTCCAATTTTATCAAAAATAACTTTTTAATTGATTAAAATAGATTGAAGCTTTTGAGAGCCAATTGTAAACTTGTTAAGCATAAGCCTCAATCTTTCAATCTCTTTTCTTTGATTAGTATTTTCTTCCAAAAGTGACTTCTTTTCTTTCAACAAGTTATCTTTTTCTTCAATATAAAATTTTGATTTTTAAATTTTATTTTTAGCTTAAGATTTTTTTGATTAAAGATTTTTTAGATTTAAGAAGTACTTCTTTTTCTTTAGCCAAAGCATTCTTTTCTTTCAACATATCTTCTTTATCATTCAATAATTTATTCTTTTCACCTACTATGGATTTTAATCTATCTACTTTTTTTTGTAGATTCTCATTTTGTTTAATTAAGTCATCTTATTTTGTTTGCAAATCTTTCTTATCTTCTTCTAATCTATCTTTATTTTTATTCAAATTTTGATGATCTTTCTTAAGCTCTTTGTTTCTTTTAAATAGCCTTTTAAAATTATTAAATAATTTAGAAAATGCATTATGTAGTTCATCAAAAGTAAAATCATTGGATTGTTTTAAGCTTACCTCTTCATTGTGAGCCATGAAGCATAGGTTTATCTCTTCTTCACTTAGGATGACTTTTCTTCAGAATTTAAGCTCTCACTACTTTTCCAATTAGCCAATATAGCTTTCCTTCTTAATTTTCTTGAGCTCTTTTTCAATGGAGGATAGTCCTTTCTATATTTTCTAAGTTGATTCTTTTCCTTTTTTTCTTTTTTTGGTTCAAAATTTTTCTTCTTTCTTATCAATCTCATAAACCTTCTTGTAATCTATGCCATTTCTTTGTTATCTTCCAAATTCTTGGTAGAGTCACTTGAACTTTCTTCAATACCCGATGATTTGAGTGCAAGGATTGTTTTCTTCATCCTTTCCTCCATGCTTTGGTTCATATTGAGCTCATGTGTCATGAGCGATCTGATTAATTCTTCCAAAGCAAGCTTGCTAAGATTCTTGGCTTCTTAAATTACTATTATTTTTGCTTTTCAAGCCTTCAGAAAGGACCTAAGAATTTTGCATGCAAGATCACTATTAGAATATTCTTTTCCAAGACTCTTTAATTCATTTACAATTTCAATAAATCTTATAAACATATAACTTGTTATCTCATGAGGTTCTATTTTGAACAACTCATATTTATGAACCAACATGTTTATTTTAGATTCTTTGACTTGACTTGTACACTCATGGATCACTTTAAGTCTGTCCGAAATCATTTTTGCAGATAAACATGTTGATATTCTATTGAATTCATTATAATCTAAAGCATAATATAGAATATTAATAGCTTTAACATTTAATTGAGCTAGTTTTTTATCTAGCTCATTCCAATCTTTTTTCAATTTAAGTACATACACATCATTGATAATCATTATGGGTATGTGAGGACCATTAAGTATGACATTCTACATGTCATAATCTTATGCTTGAATAAAAATTTTCATTCTAGTTTTTCAACAAGTATAGTTGATGCCATTGAAAAAAAGAGATCTAATGGTTGACTGTCCTTCACTCAACAAAGAACCAAATGGGTCAGCCATAAGATCTTTAGCTCTAGAATAAAGAGAAAATTCAAAGTAGCCGCTCTGATACCAATTGTTGCCTAAGTATGGCCACCCAAGAGGGAGGGATGAATTGGATTTTTAAATTTTTTAAGCTTAAGATGTGAGTAGATTAAACTAATTAAGTACCAAATCAAATAAGCTATGTAATGTGCAGTGAATGAAAGTAATAGAACAATAACACACAATCACCAACATAATAATTTTATAGTTGTTCGGTGCCAAACTCGGTACCTACGTTCACTCCCCAAGTAAACTTCTTGGGAATTTAACTATAATTCATAACTAAAATTATAGTTCTATTATTTTTCAAGCTCACAATCAAATTCAATTGGTTTTCCCTAGCTCACCAACAAAAATTTTATAATATTATTTATTGGACTCACAATCAATCCAGTTGATTTTTTTCAGATCACCAACCAAAATCCCATAAGTGATTATTTTTCTCCAGGCTAATAATCAACTCCGATTGATTTTAACTTTGGCTAACTAATCAAATCAATATAATCATCCAATTCAAGACTTGGACCAATCCAAATTTCTCATCCTAAGAAACCTTGAAACAAAATATAGAAATACAATTAAAACAAATTCTTTTGAAGTGCAAGAGAAGAAAACCTAAGTGAAGGGAAATCCTGATTTCTCGATCTAGGTTCGTTCAGATCTGATCAGATCAAGAGATATATTTCAAAAATTTTCTCTTTGATCTGTATCAGATCTGGGATGTTTCAAATCTGATTAATAAATAAAATAAATAAAGATAAATTAAATCAAATTTAATTTACCTGATTTGGATAATCCTATTACCCTATTGATGATCCTGTATGCAGCGGAA
Source organism: Cocos nucifera (assembly GCA_006176705.1). Classification (NCBI taxonomy): domain Eukaryota; kingdom Viridiplantae; phylum Streptophyta; class Magnoliopsida; order Arecales; family Arecaceae; genus Cocos; species Cocos nucifera. Next base: position 139 of record QRFJ01006261.1, on the reverse strand, counting down.
GGTTCTGGATCTAGCCACGCAAGCGCCTGGCCTCTACCAGTATCCACTCGGGCTGGATCTGAAGATCCTCTTCTTCTCTATCATGTCTCTAAAAATTAGATCTGGATTTGATCTGGAGGATCTTCAAAACTCCTTTTGA